>JACXGM010022911.1:0-16470 GCA_016801145.1 Umbra pygmaea | reverse complement strand
TTGAACACACTGAACACATGATCTGTCTAGGGCAGGAATTGAACACACTGAACACATGATCTGTCTAGGGCAGGAATTGAACACACTGAACACATGATCTGTCTAGGGCAGGAATTGAACACACTGAACACATGATCTGTCTAGGGCAGGTGTTCTCAGACCTCTCTATAAGTACCACCAGCCAGTCCATGTATTTTACCTAACCCTGAGCTAGCACAGGGCTACAGCTAAACTGTGGTATTGTAATACTGGTATTATCACATATTTTTCTGAAACTCTGGACTGTTAGGCTCTGTGAAATGTGTGTTGAGCCGTTCCAAACCCTGTATCTGTCTGGCCTGCAGACGGAGCAGCTACCACCATATGATGTAGTTCCCTCCATGAGACCTGTGGTGCTTGTGGGGCCCTCTCTGAAAGGCTATGAGGTGAGAAGCTGGGTGCAACACACGTCAAACATAACTAATAGTCATCTGCCCTATGTAGGGTGCTGTCTTTCTAATAGGCAAAGTAGGTGTTCTGCAATTTAAGATCTTACACAGATTACACAATTCTAAAATCAAATTTCATATGATCTTTCTGGATACCTACTCTGGAGACCTACGTACTCTTTAAGTTACAAGTGCATGTGGAACTTTGCAGAGGACCCCACCTGTTTTTTTATGTGTAAAATGTACATACAATATCTGTGGGGGACTCAAAATATACATGTATGACCAGAATATATTTATAAAAAATATTCATTAGCTGGCCCCTTTGTCTCAGCAAGCTTTATATGCTGGCACCTTTATGTGAGCAAGCTTCACCTGAGCGAGTTTCATGTGCTGGCCCATTCATCTGATCGTGCTTCATGTGCTGGCCCATTCATCTGATCGTGCTTCATGTGCTGGCCCATTCACTTGATCGTGCTTCATGTACTGGTTTATTCATCTGATCGTGCTTCATGTGCTGGCCCATTCATCTGATCATGCTTCATGTGCTGGCCCCTTCATCTGATCGTGCTTCATGTGCTGGCCCATTCATCTGAGCAAGATTAATGAGCGTTCATCTTCTTCTGAGTGTGATTCATGTGCCTGCCCCGTGTCAGAGCTTCATGTGCTAGTCCAGGGGTCTCAAACCGGTGCCACTGAAGGCCTAGTGTATGCAGGTTTTTGGTCTTTCCTTTCAATTAGAGCCGAATTAAGACCTAACTGCCAGGTGAGGGAAGATCCTAACCAATTAGTGAACTAATCAATCAGTCAGGTGCAAGGTAAAAGCAAAAACCTGCAGACACTAGGCCCTATGTGGAACCGGTTTGAGACCCCTGCGCTAGCCCATTCATCTGATCGTACTTCATGTGCTGGTCCATTCATCTGATCGTGCTTCATGTGCTGGCCCATTCATCTGATCGTGCTTCATGTGCTGGCCCATTCATCTGATCGTGCTTCATGTGCTGGCCCATTCATCTGATCGTGCTTCATGTGCTGGCCCATTCATCTGATCGTGCTACATGTCCTGGCCCATTCATCTGATCATGCATCATGTGCTGGCACCTTTGTCTATGTGAGATTCATGTATTGGCCTTTTTTTTTGTTTGGTTTACGTGCTGGCCCCTTCAAGTGAGCAAGCTTCATGTGTTGATGCTACACAAAACTGTGTTGATGCTACAACCTTCGTCACAGCACACCCATTCCCATCTCCATTTGTGGACACTAATTGAACACTGATAAACAATGTGGTCCTAATACAATAGGTCATATACAGCCTTTCGAATTCACCACCTGGTACAGCTAAAAGAGTACTGGCCACCCCCTTGAGTCCGGCCGCTCTCTAGGTTTCTTCTTAGGTTCCACCCACTAGGAGGTTTCTTAGCCACTGTGCTTCAACTTGTCAATGCTTGCTCTTTATGTTTTTAGGCCGGGTATAAGGACTTTGTGACAACTGCTGTTTTTTGATTGATTGATTAATTGATGTGCTGGCCCCTTCACTTTAGTGAGTCTCATGAGCTGACTCCTTCACCTGAGTGAAATTAACGTGCTGGCCTGTTTGTCTGAGCAAATTCATGTGCTGACCACATTATCTGAGCAGATTTCCTGTGATGGCCTCTTTGCCTGAGCAAACTTCACATACTGGCCTCCTTGTCTGAGAACTTCATGTGCTAACACCTTTTCCTGAGCAAACTTCATGTGCTGAAACCTTTGCCTGAGCAGAGTGAGAGTTGGGGCCAGCACAAAGAGAGTAGGATTACTCTTTTAGGGTAAGAGGTAGTGGGATCAAGTCTGGATGTGGGAGCGGGTAATGGGGAACATTATCAGTCCTCCCAGTTGAATTTTTTTAAATGAATTTCTGTACTGCCCTACATACATAGGTATTTTCATTAAATATATTTTATAAGGAAAAGTATGTATTAGAATTTGTGTTCTTTTTTAATGCTATGGATATTTCAGCCTATTTTGAAATAGTGTTGCATTAAACATTTGTACTTACTTTGATGTGCAAATTTCAGAGAAATACATGTGGATGATAATATAGAATGCACTTTGACGATAATGATCTTCAATACGCACAACTATAAGGCTTGTAATTGAGTAAAATCTTGCTGTGCGTCAACACTTTCTCTCTTGCTGTCCTGTGTGACTGCTGACGCTTAGAGCCAAGCTGTTTGTTTGGTGAAATATTTATGCATTTTCCCACTGATGTGATCTGAGGATTGAACAGAGGCCTACGTCAGCCTGGTCTCTCCCCTTCTCCCCTCCTTACCGCTTCGTTCTCTCTCCCTCTTTTCTCCTGTCACCTCTCCTTTCTCCTCCTCTCCTTTGTCTCCCCCTCTCCCCTCTTATTCTCGCTTCCCACTTCCCCCCTCTCCACTTCTACTTATTCTTCCCACAATTCTCTTCCTCGTTCACATATTTCTGTCTCTCCTCCGTCCCTATTCGAGGCAGCAGAGGAGAGGTAGGAGTTCAAGGGCTTGGTTGTCTCTCTTAGTTCACAAGATATACATTTTTAAGGGCTGATTAAAGTTAACGTTGGCACACGAACACATAAAAAGTCACTAGGCCATGCAGGGTTTCTCTCTCTGCTACTCTGCAGTGCTCGTCTCACTAAGCTTCACAGCCAGTCAGAGTAACAGCGAGATGGTAAAGACAGGCTCACACCAATGCTGTATACTTGTAGTTACCCACTATGCAGTCATAGTTTAATAAATAGGCATTACAGTGAGGGATGGGGAGACATTCAGGCTCAGTGTTCTCTTGTTTTCTAACCAATCACCTTCTCCCGCTTTGTCTCCCAGGTAACAGACATGATGCAAAAGGCCCTGTTTGACTTCCTGAAACACAGGTTTGATGGGAGGTGTGTACAACAACAAACTCTATAGAACACGCTGTAAAACTGCTTTATGAAATCCGTTCAGAATTACTTGTGTCACTGGAAATATAGACTTAAATTGTCAGTTAAAATTCAATCTTCAATTTTTTTAGAATCTCTATCACCCGGGTGACTGCTGATCTCTCATTAGCCAAAAGGTCTGTACTGAACAAGAAGGCCATCATGGAAAGATCCAACACACGCTCGAGTCTAGGTGAGTAAGAAAATCCCTCTCCTGCATCGCTCATCAGCTTTAATATATTAATAAATACACTATATGACCAAAAGTATGTGGACAACCCTACTAATGTTGGAGGAAGCATAATGGTCTGGGGATGTTTTTCAGGGTTTGGGTTAGGCCTCTTGGTACCAGTGAAGGGTCATCTGAAAGCTACAATACGCAAATTAATGACATATTGCGATAAATACAACTACTATACCATATAGTATTATAGCCTGATATCCTATCATTTCCAATTTCCCTAAATATGTTGCCTGATAATCTTGTTAGCTGGGTAGACTAGCTATAATCTCACATACCAATCAGATAATGCAACACTAATACAATATATACAGTATATATATATATACCGATCAGCCATATTATTATGACCACTGACAGGTGAAGTGAATAACACTGATAATCTCGTTATTGAGGCACCTGTCAGTGGGTGGGATATATTAGACAACATGTGAAAAAAAATTATTCAAAGTTGATTTGTTAGAAGCAGGAAAAAAGGCAAGTATAAGGATTTGAGCAACTTGTGATAAACGACTGGGTAAGAGCATCTCCAAAACTGCAGTTCTTGTGGGGTGTTCCCGGTTTGCAGTGGACACTACCTATGACAATTTATCCAAGGAAGTAAAAGCCGTAAACAGGCGACACGGTCATGGGCGGCCAAGGCTCATTGATGCACTTTGGGAGCGAAGGCTGGCCCGTGTGGTCTGATCCAACAAACGAGCTACTGTAGCTCAAAATGTTTAAACATTTAATGCTGGTTCTGACTGGCTGAGGCAGTGTGATGCTTTGGGCAATGTTCTGCTGGGAAACCTTGGGTCCTGCCATTCGTGTGGATGTTACTTTGACACTAAGAATTGTTGCAGACCATGTACACCCTTTCATGGCCATGGTATTCCCTGATGGCACTGGCCTCGTTCAGCAGGATAATACACCCTGACTAAAGTAAATTGATCTGTTTGGCTTGTCTTGTTAATAAATAGAAGCTAACTTTGTCCCAGAAAAGTCGGGCAACTCCCAGCTGAAAAGGATGGTGTTGACTGAGTCTGGGTTTGTAAAGCTGTAATCTCCTTCCTTGACAATTGCATCCAATCCGCTTTCGCTCTGTCTCTGCAGGGCACAGTAGTTTGTTAGTAGTTTATGTCCATTTGAATCATATAGCTAAACTTTATTATCATGGGTAATGGTAATCCAGAAGATGGACAAGGCTATAGGACTTTCACCAATACACAATCTTGTCTCATTTTTGGTATTGAGAAATGGATTGATTTGTGTAATTTTATTAGAATCATTGGAGATGGACAATAAAGAGTAATGGGAGCTTATGAGATGTGCCATTATGCAACGAACGTCCGGTACTCCACAACATAAAGTGTAAAAGCCTGGTACTGCGTACCGAGGACTGCTGCTACAGCAGGATAAAAAGGCATTTTAGACAATTGGGTGCTTCCAAATTTGTAGAAACCGTTTGGGGAAGACCCTTTCCTGTTCCAGCATGACTGTGTCCCTGTGCATAAAGCGGGGTCCATAAAAACATGGTTTGACGAGTTTAGTGTGGAGGAACTATTCGCACACTGTCTCTTCTCTATTCTAGGTCCTGGTGTTGTGGTGTTAACTTAATATAACTCTCTTCCTGTCTGGTGTTAGCTGAAGTCCAGAGTGAGATTGAGAGGATCTTTGAGCTGGCTAAGACACTTCAGCTGGTGGTGCTGGATGCAGATACCATCAACCACCCAGCACAGCTCCTCAAAACATCCCTGGCTCCTATCATCGTTTATGTTAAGGTGTCTTCTCCTAAGGTGATTCACTACCACAAATACAGACATATAACCAGCCAGACACTTATTCAGACAGACAGAATCAGTATGTCATATAACCAGCCAGTCAGTCAGCAAGTCAACGATTCAGACAGCCACTTAGTCAGACAGACAGAATCAGTGAGTCATATAACCAGCCAGTCAGTCAGCAAGTCAACAATTCAGCCAGACACTTATTCAGACAGACAGAATCAGTGAGTCATTTAGCCAGTCAGTCAGTGAGCAAGTCAACGATTCAGCCAGACACTTATTCAGACAGACAGAATCAGTGAGTCATATAACCAGCCAGTCAGTCAGCAAGTCAACGATTCAGCCAGACACTTATTCAGACAGACAGAATCAGTGAGTCATTTAGCAAGTCAGTCAGTGAGCAAGTCAACGATTCAGCCAGACACTTATTCAGACAGACAGAATCAGTGAGTCATTTAGCCAGTCAGTCAGTGAGCAAGTCAACGATTCAGCCAGACACTTAGTCAGACAGACAGAATCAGTGAGTCATATAACCGGCCAGTCAGTCAGCAAGTCAACGATTCAGCCAGCCACCTAGTCAGACAGATATAATCCGTGAGTCATTTAGCAAGTCAGTCAGTCAGTAAGTCAAACAAATGTCCATGGCACACCTCCAGGCAAAGGTGATTTTCGTGTGCTTTGGGGGGATTTGTGTTTCGAACGTTTTTTTTTTGCCATGTCGCACACATCATGTTTTTTAGCTCTCTTTGGTGTTGCCTGGAAGACAGTGTGCTGTGATTGATCAGAAAGCTGAGCTCCGCGCTGTCTTTGCAGAAGGTGTGAATGTTCATTACAAAAGCCATATTGTTTAGGTAATCATCCCCTGCCACACGTCTGTGTCTGCTGTTGAAATATTAGAAGTATGAAAGCAACTCATGTGACTGGACATAACAACTGGTTCAACTTGGTTAGAAGACCAACGTTTGCTGCCCCCTATAGTCAGAGAGTGAGTCAGTCTGCCAAGTAGTCAGTTAGTCATAGTCAGCGAGTCAATAACATTCAGATATGCCAGTTAATCTTTTTCTCTTCGTGTCCCCTAGGTTCTCCAGAGGCTCATCAAATCTCGGGGGAAATCTCAAAGTAAACACCTGAATGTACAGATGATGGCAGGAGACAAGCTAGCCCAGTGTCCACCCGTACGTTTTAAACATAATAACCTAATCAATGTATTTCCAGACTCTAACAGACTTTCTCCACCCTAATGGAGTTCTAGCGCTAGAGACAGCGGTAACTCTAACGGACACTGTTTAGCCTACGCCTTAGCGTTCCTGTCCAGATGAAAGACTTTGCTGGTAGTTTTAGAGAGCTGGAAATGAGTGTGTTTTCTATCTCGAACCATAGGAGATGTTTGATGTAATCCTGGATGAGAACCAACTGGAGGATGCATGTGAGCACCTTGCTGATTACCTGGATATATATTGGCGCGCCACTCACCTGCCCTGCTCTGCCCCCGTCAACCCCCTATTGGACCAGAGCGTTGTCACACCGCCCTCCGCTAACTCCAGCCAACAGGTGAGTTTCTGTCAACATGATGTGATGACCAGCCTGGCTCTATAAGAGTCTGTCACAATGTATATTATTAATGAAGTGCTGTATCCAGGTATTTTGAAATATGTTGTGCCTAAAAACAGCTCTTAACCATGGTATATTGACCATAGATCACACCTCAGATTGTTTACGATTAAAATACATTGTACCAATATACCACAGTACAAGTAATATACCATGGTACCAAATATACCGGTATATTACTGGTAAACAATAAGGCACAAGCGGTGATATATGGTTAAGCCATTGTACAGTATACCGGCAAAATGAAAAAGAGCCCAACAACTCCTTTTTGCAATACTACATTCTTGACCAAGGAATTAGAGCAGTAAAGAGTGATTTGATGTCATACCTGGGGGGGGACACTCTCGTAGTGTACCACGCCTATCAGTCCATAAAAATGCAGGATTCAAACCACCCCCGACAAATATTTTTATTGTTCATATTTCTTTCTCTCTGTCGTTGTTGTTTTCATGCTCAATAATAAAAATAATAATGTAAGGAAAGGATTCAGTCCGCCCAGTTTATAATTTACCAATACACAATAGCAAGAAAACGTATGTGAACTAGTCTCGCAAGCCAAACGGCTACTTCCTCCATCTTTGAATGTCTACAGTATAAATGTCGGGACAACTTCGTGTGAAGCAATGACAGTATGCAAAATGTACCAAGCCATGACATACATTTCAACGGAGAGTGATGTCAATTAGAAGCACTTTTCCGGTGATGCCTGACCATACTGCGCAGCTTCACGCTGAGCGTGACGACGTAGATGTAACGTGAGCAACTTGTCTGAAAATTGTAATTCTTCCGTTAGCTGTGCCAAGAGAAATCTGAATCACTCAGAATCTTGCCTCTTGCAGAGACGGAGAGCATGAGTAGGAAGTATTTTCAATCCTAATTAGGCCTTGTTCCCATCACAAGTGGAACTGTGGTAATATCGTCAAATTTATGGTTCCGTCAGGTTCGTATAGTGTTTTTTTTAATACAGAACCAGCTTTCAAATGAAGATATCAGCCAACAAGTGGTTAGACTTCCAAAGGGGCTGGGGGTAATCGAAACCCCCAGCCCCTTTGGAAGTCTAACCATTGTTGGCTGATGTTTTCTTTTAAAAGCTGGTGCTGTGTAAAATCTGTGATTTGGGTAAGATCTGTGGGTAAATTCTGTGATTGGTCTGGGAAAAATATAGACATGATATCACAGTATTGTTTGGGTGTTGGATTTCTAAGGGTGCCATATTTAAAGTATGAACGTTTGGGTAGTTGTGTTACAGTAAGTCTAGCATTACGTAACGTTTCACAACAAAATATGGTATTTACTGTACTATTTTCTATTTATTTGTTTTTGTCTGGACTGCTCTAGAAGCTTAAAAATATAAACCAAACAAAGAAAACTTCAGAAACTCAATAATGTCTACTTCCTGCATTTTCGTAAATGCACCGCTTCTTGCTCAAGTTAACCCTAATTTCTCCCAAGATGTTGCTGTAAAAAAGAATTGGGTCTTTAAAACAATTTGAAAGTTACCGGTACATAGTGTATCTTTAACTATTAAGCAACAATATTGATTAGAAATTAGATTAGACTATACAGTGTATTTTCACATTTTGTGTTTTGTTTTTACCGTAAATGTTTTTTTATGTTTTTACTATTAAATAGGAGATTCGGGAATATAATAGCAATGAACATTAGTCAAAAGAGTTATGGGGGAAAAGTGAGGATTATCTGTTTAGGGCCCCTTCAGACTATAGAATTTACTTAGCGTGCAGGAAACCAGTGCTGTCCAAATAAAACTTTGCTGCACCTCTGAAGCTTGCAAAAGAGTACCTGGATGTTCCACAGCGCTACTGGCAAAATATTCTGTGGACAGATGGAAACAAAGTTGAGTTGTTTGTTTGGAAGTAACCACAACACTATATGTGGAGAACAAAAGTGCAGCACACACCATCATAACCACATACCAACTGTAAAATATAGTAGAGGGAGCATCATGGTTGGGGCTGCTTTGCAGCCTCAGGGCCTGGACAGTGTATTATTACTGATAAATGAATTTCCAAGTTTATAAAGATATTTGGCAGAAGAACGCAAAGCCATCTATCTGCTAATTGAAGCTCAACAGAAGTTGAGTGATGCAACAGCACAATGAACCAAGGCACAGTCAATCAAAAACAGACTGGCTTCAACAGAATAAAATATGCCTTCTGGAGAGTCCTGACCTCAAATTGATGAAGATGCTGTGTCAAGAAAATGAGACAGGGGCATCAAATGGCTCAGTGGTTAGGGAGCCAGTCTGAAGGTTGCCGGTTTGATTCCTAACTGTACCAAATGTAATTGCGTCCTTGAGCAAGGCACTTTACACTAAGTTGCTCAGGGTGATGTCCCTGTACTTACTGTAAGTGACAAAAATGTATAATGTAAAAATATTTCCATCAACCATTCCAATAATTTTGCTGAGCAGAAACATTTTTGTAAAAAGGAATGGTCCAAAATTCCTCCTGAACTTGGCACAGGTCTGATCCAGAACTGTAGAAACCACTAGTTGAGGTTAATCCTGCCAAACACTGGAATGTTAATGTTGTGTTTAATAATGACCAGACATTTTTTTCTGTGTTATTAGTGTAAGCATTCTGTGTTTGTCTATTGTTGTGACTTCGATGAAGATCAGATCAATTTCTATGACCAATTCATGCAGATAATTCCAAATGGTTCACATACCTGCCACAGCACCATGGTTGGTGACTAGCAAAGCAGCTAACAGTATGTACAATCTAACAGGACCTGTGTGACTATTGCAAAGCCCGCTATCATCCTATGGCCAGTCAGAATGCATGATGAATGCATGAACTAAACCTGGGATGAATGGGGATAGTCTGATTGGCTACATTTAGAAGCTGGAGGAGATATTGATCTCCTAAATGGAGGGGGGATAGACTATGTGGTGCCAGCTTGACATTAACAAATAACACACATGCTGAAAACAGTCTTACAGCGCCCTCTGCAGGTGCATTTTATTTATGTGGTTCCTGAGATGTTGAAGTAAGCAGTGTGACAAACAAACTTGACTTTTAATGCCACCAGATAATCTGGCCACGTACTGTACATGTGATCAATCTGCTGCAATTAACCATGTCTTTATTTTGTTTTCAGTTCTCTGAGACTCAAGAGTTAATCGAATGATCACATTCTCGCTACCACGGCAACAGACCTGGGTGAGTGGATGTTCTCTCTTTCACTCCCTAACACTTTAGTTATAACATACTCTATTCAGATCTGCTGTTTTTAATCTGTTTAATTCGATTAGGAGGAGCCACAGCTGTGGGCCGGATGTAAGGGGTCAGAAGTCACCAGGGTTCACGGGGGACTAGGGGTCTGCACCCTTCCTTCCTGTCTGGATGAGAGCACCACCAGACCAGCCCCTCTCTACCCTGGAGGAGAGTAGGAGGGGGAGGAGGGGGCGTGGCAGCCTGCATCTGAGAGGGAGAGAGAAAAAGAGTGAGGATGAGGTTGAGGAGTACGGGGAAAATGCCGGACAAGGAGAGAAGACAACATGTCCCCAGTAGAGGTGTGCCAGAGGCCCCTGACGGCTCCCAAAATAGGGTTAGGTCTCAGGGCCGCTTACTGCAACAGGGACAAAGCGACAGCATGTCCCAGACCAAACTAACTAGCCCCCTAAACCCTCACACTTAAACCCCTAAAACTCACTCATATGCTCTATCCTTACACCCCTAAAACTCACTCATACGCCCTATTCTTACTCCTCAAAAACTCACTCATACGCCCTATCCTTACACCCAAAAAACTCACTTGTACACCTTATGCTTACACCCCTAAAACTCACCTGTACACCCTAACCTTACACCCCGTAAAACTCACCCATACACCCTATGCTTACACCCCCTAAAACTCACCCGTACACCTTATTCTTATTCCCCTAAAACTCTCCAATACAACATATTCTTATTCCCCTAAAACTCACCGGTACACCCAATCCAAACTCTTCCTTCTGGCACCCTTCAGAATCACTGTTATCGCGGAACCAGCCCATGAGTGTCCGACAGGCCTTTCAGCACACAGATGGGCTGGTTCCTTTATTCTGGTCTACAGGCAGAAACCAGTGTAAGCTAATGCTTATTAGTGCTTAGATTGTAGCATAGAATATGTCTCTTCCTTAAATCACTGTCCAATTAGGAGTCATGAATGTGTGTACAGTAAAATACAGTGCACCCCACTTCCCCCCGCTATCAACAGCTCCTCTCTTTAAACATATGTTTTCCAAAGATCTACTGAGAAACACAATGAAATAACATTTACATATTTTACATATTATCAACCACTTATTTATGTCTTCCATTACCGCAATTTCTGTGAGTTGCAATTTGAAGATATTGCCAAATATCTGCTGGAAATAGGGCCCTCTCGGCAGCAGTGGTCACCACTGTGTTCAGATCTGTTCTGGGGTTATATCTAGTTGGGATACAGCTTATGTCAAAGACATGGGAAAAATGACTTTAATTTAGCTAACACTTTTTACTTTTGTGAGCTTATCAAATTGTCTTACAATGCTGCATAAGGTCTACTAAACTACTATGAGAAGCAATGGCTTCAGACTAGGGGGAAAAGGGTACTAAGTATTTAGGGCCCTAATGTGTGAAGGGACCATCAAATTTGGTGTTACACCACTTACAAGAAGTCATTGATTGAAAAAGGCTGTATCTCATCTAGAAACAACACTGTGTTGACTTTACCCGCTATAACTTTCTCACTCACTTGCTTTCCCCTGCTTGCCAAGTAGTTTTTTCCTGGTATGTTTTATATTGTTTTTCTGTGACTTACTGTTTTATATGTTATAAATGTGGCACTGAGTTAGCGATGTGCATACTGTAAATCAAAGCACATCAAAGCACACTTGCACATTGTTGCATACAACACTTTATATTTATTGTGTATTAAGAGAAGGTTAGAGTAGTTCTCCCATTACTCCACCAATCAGATCGTAGACTGGGAAGTCAGACCTCACAAATTTGCCTGCTTGACTGATATTTGCAGTTGTGTTTCATTACCAGTAACATAATGAGAAATTGAATTTACACATAAACCTTCAGTAGGGAACTTCAAAGCTTTTAGGTAATATGCATACTCTCCCTACTACAAATTCCATATTCTTCAGAATGTACTGTATTCTTGCATGCCTTATCAGAGTATACTGGACTTTACTGCACCTGTTCTTTCATTATTTGACCTGGCAAGTTTCAACCTGCTCAATTTCATCAACATCCTGATCACTGCTGATAAGAAGTACAGTTCAAGCTGTAATTTCAAGTTTGATTCACTTCTGGTGACAATTTCAGTTTACGTTCTGATCACATATTTATCCTGTAAATTGTGCTACGAAAATAATTATGTTCTTATGAATTAGGGTATAAATCCAGCCATTCCACTGTTGAGACTGAGCCAAAACGCATTGCTAATGTCTTAATAGCGAGCGCCCTCTAGTGTTGAGCTTGTGTCATGACAGAATGTCCACATAATGCATCTGAATCAAATGTGCCTGGCCAACCAAACTCTACACTAGGGGTCATCCTGGAGGGCCAAAACACTTCCGATTTTTTATTTTAACTAGTTTTTAATTGCAATCACCTGCTTTCCCAGGTATAAACCAGCCCCTTATTAGAAAGAGAGAACAAAAATCTGAAGTGTTTCGGCCCTCCAGGACCGAAGTTGATTAACCCTGCTCTACAGCATGCCCTCGGACCTTACTTTAAATACGTAGCAAAATTAAAGGTTGTTGATGATGTCAAATTGAGTTATCAGGCATAGTATGATACGCCATGTATTCCTTCTTATTTCTGCTGTGTGTGACAGGATAGAGGTTATATTTTAACAGGATGTAGATGAGCTTCCACCCCTGTAAATGGGTCCACATTAATTTTGTGCATTGTTGAACTGAAGCTTTGTTGAGCCAATGAAACAAAGCACGGAGCAGGATGTGTCTCAGTACAGAAAAACATAGTATGTTATTGCTATGCTGTATCAATAGATACACTTTTTACTTTACTGTCACAGTTATTTATTCAAATGTGCATGATATTTTCCAGGAACATAACAGTCATAACATAACAGTTACAACATCTTCCACTGTGTCATTCTGAAGAGGAAATTAACAGACGACTTGCAAAGACAAACCATATTAGGATTGCGTCACATATTTGTATATATTGTAAAGACCACATTTAATTCTGTGTATAAGTAGGGTACAAAATGTACAAATTTGACAGAATATGTACTTTAGGACTATTTATATGATCATGTCTTCGAAGCCTCATAAGCATGTATTTATTTGAATGTTATTTCTTCTCCCCTATTTAGTATGAAACACTGAATGTGTCCAAAACAGCACACTTTTCCTCTGTAGTGCTCATCAATTCTAGTAAAAAGTAACCTAGCACACAATGTAGTGAATTGGATGCTGTTTCAGAAAACTGGGTCCATTAAAAATAATAATAATGTAATGTTCAACTATTACTTGCATTGGTTGCCCCATACTCTAACATTGCAGTTTTTATGGAAATGTATGTAAACACACTGATCAAGCACAGTTTAAGTACTTTAACACAAAAAATAAGCACAGTTTAAGTACTTTAACACAAAAAATAAGCACAGTTTAACTACGTAAACAATCAAAATCAATCCACTCACAGGTATACCATTTATTTGCAGGTAATTTATATATTTTTTAAACCAAGTGAAATCTTTGGGTATCCAAAGCACAATTTTTTACAGTTATCATTTTATATATTTTTTCCAACATAGCTACATTCTGTATGCAATACAAAGTCTTCTACCATTGACAAGACAGTAGCTGAGACTATCAAAACTCCTGTTAGACAGGTTAAACATTGCACTATTTTAATTATTATGTCTACTTTATATTAATGATGCAATAAAATGCACTAAATGTAGCTACTGTTTCTGACACCTCCAGTATTGAATATGATGTCTGCTGATAATAATGTCTCAAAATCCAATGACTTCAGAAATGTCAACAAATGAAATGTACTGCATACATACTGTTGTACCTCATCAGATTTCATCTGTTTTGAACAGCATATAATGAAAAATAAGAAAAATAAATAAATGGAACATTTTATTGATGTTTACAATCTGTCTGATTTTGTTGTTTCTAAAGATCACCTGGGCGATCAAGTATTGAAGTTGAATGTGTATTTGGACACAGCAACAATGTGAGCTTCACAGAAGGGTCTTCATTGGCAAAGGAAACATGTTGACATTGCCAAAGCAAGTGAAAAATAAAAGACAAAATAGACACTGCTATAGTGTTACCCCTTAAATGGGTTCTCTGCAGTTGGAAGAGGTTCTACCAAGAATTGTTTTCATCTAAAGTATTCTTTTTGGACGACAAGCGTTCTTCATGTATTATCTTTTGTATTCAAAGAACCATTTTCTTTAAGTATTTATGACCAGTGTGGTTTTACAACCCCAATTCCAAAAAGTGCAAAAAAACAAACAAAGAGTCATTTGAAAATATAATTGACCCTGTACTATATTGAAAACACATTATCACATTTTATTATTTACTTTATGAATTTAATTTATTTAAAAAAAAATACACTTACTTTAAATCTGATGACTGTACACATTCAAAGCAATTTGGTAGAGTCAACTGTTTACCACTGTGTAACATTTGCTTTTCTTTTATTAACACTTATTAAGCATTTGGACACTGAAGACACCAGTTGATTAAACTTAGCAAGCAGAATTTTTCCTCATTCATCAATTATGCATGTCAATCAGCTGCGCAACTGTACACAGTCTTCTATTTCTGGAAAAGACAATGTCTGGATGGCAGCATATGTTTATCCGAAATGTGTACATATCTTTCTGCATTAATGGTGCCCATACAGATGTGTGGCTCCCTCACACAAAGGTACAGAATGGCAACCGCCCGAGTTACACTAGGAATGCGCAATTCCTCCATCAACGCACAATCAAATTCTGTGTACAACATATTTGTTACTGTTTTAATGAAAAAAGTTGTTATTGAAAACATGTTAAATGTTTTTTTTTGCAATCACATACTCTTATTGTTTCTTTGCTCACAATACATTTGCATTTGGTTACAATTCACTAGCTTTGTAATGACTTCACAATGATTATTGCAATGAGTTAATGCACAGCACATATCCTTCAGATAGCACACCTCACAGAATGGTGAGCATAATGTATTTTCTTAGAAGTATTTTGTGTGTGTGTGTGTGTTTTGCATGACATTAGAACAATTGTCATCTTTCCTCGGGAATGTTTTTTTTCTGCACCTATCTGAGTGTTGCCTTCACCTTTTAGGGAAAACCCTGCTTTCTGCTCTGTGGAAAAGGTAAACATTTAAACTTCATAGTTGTTTTGGATTGACAGCATTTAAATGATCATATAGTAATTCTATTATAATCAGTCTACTCATCTATATACCGGTAATTCAAATAGTGTACTACCTAAACGTTTTACTTTGATTCTGGCGTTTGTGTCATTTTTCATGAGCCAACCATGCCAACTCCCTGCTGCTTCGTCAAAGGGTGTCTGTTTACCGAGCCTATAGAAAATCCTCATACCCTGTCAAAATCCTTACTGTACCTTTTGTCAGATCACACCCTGAAAATTAAAATAAATTAAATCCAACTTTTGCCAGCTATACTTACACATTATAACCCTCGACAATGTGAAAATAACATTTACAAAAATTCTGAACAAATATTACACTGTGTGCACAATTATTAGGCAAGTTGTGTTCTTGAGGATTCATTTTATTATTGAACAACTACAGTGCTCCCGGTCAATCCAAAATATAAACACACCTCAAATGAAAATGTAAAAGTAAGATTTTGGCTTTCTTGGAGAATATCTACTGTATGTGTGCACAATTGTTGGGCAAATTTTAGTGTGCAGAATAATTATGCAACTACATGAAAAATGAAAGTTTCCCATCTCACTTTTTTGTGTTAAAGTGAGAATAATAAACAAACAACTCAAAATTTACAAATAAACATTTCTGATATTTTAAAACAAATCAGTGACCAATATAGCCACCCTTCTTTTCAATAACAGTCAAAAGTCTTCCATTCAAGGAGTCTGTCAGTTTCTTGATCTGTTGACAATCAACTTTTGTGCAGCAGTATCCACAGCCTACCAGACACTTTTCAGAAAGGTGTACTGTTTTCCTTCACCATAAATCAACCGTTTAAGAAGGGACCACAAGTTCTCAATAAAGTGTACTCTATGTCAGTTGAGGAAGGGGGCCATGTCATTATTAGCCGCTTTCCGACCGCAGGGATTTTTGCAGTTCCTAGAACATAACGTTCCTATAACCCTTTTTTTCTTGTGTTCCGATAGAAGAAATTGCGGGATTATTTAGTTCCTCGCACCGCCGTTCCTATAACCTTTTTAGCTCCTACTCCAGAGCAGGGTCTTTCCATTTTCCCTTTTCCTAGGTCCACGTTGATTGGTCCA
>JACXGM010022910.1:0-16470 GCA_016801145.1 Umbra pygmaea | reverse complement strand
TTCTCTCTTCCTCTCTCTCTCTCTCTCTCTCTCTCTCTCTCTCTCTCTCTCTCTCTCTCTCTCTCTCTCTCTCTCTCTCTCTCTCTCTCTCTCTCTCTCTCTGTCTGTCTCTGCCTTCATGCTCAAACAGCGTTAATGCATAGTGTAAAACCTGGCCTCCTAGTTAATTCACTCCAAAGGTAATCTGATGTTGATTTTGTCAACTTTAATTACGGCTTCTAGGAACACTCCACATCGCCTGCCTCTACTTCAAATTGATATTATGAATATGCAAATGGCCTAGTAATTTGCAGAGAAGTGGGTATTTCAGTTGAGCACACACTAGACAGGTCAATTCTACTGACGCTCCGCTTAGCTTTTCTTTTTCTTTTTTTTCTCCAACCGCCTCTTCAAGAGTGCTTTAGACAAACTGTATTTACCTTGATCGTGGCTGTGTATGAATTATCCCTAAAATGGATTTCTGCCGTATTGTCAACCATGTCAGAAAGTGTCACCGAAAATATTGAATAATATTTCTTGAAGGATTTCGCCTGGTTAGCTCGCTGTAATATTTTCAGATCTTCTTGGTTGTCATCACAAAGATATCTAATGTTCTTCTGTATCTTTCCCTGCTCTCTCGCACTCTCCTCTCTCTCTCTACAGGCCCTACAAGCAGCGAGGCAATTACTCTTACAACCGCCAGGCAGTGGCCTGAAATCTCCAAAGAGCAACGACAAACAGCGTCCACTGCAGGTGAGCAGCCTGCTCACTAATCTCTTAAACCCATCCATAATACATTCTGTCTGTGAAAGAAGATTTCCTCTGCTCCACAAGTGTGTTTGATTTGGCAAGGCAATTCCACAACCTGTCATTGGCATTTTCAAACCTGGGACAGCATCTCCTTAAATAAAAGAAAGCTTTTAGACACAAGGAAACAAAGTCTTAGTTTCTGTCTTTCATCATTTGGTTGAGGATGATAACAAAATAAGAAATTGTCTTTATGAGACATTATATAGGTTATTTGATGGATGGAAACAATCTGTAAGGAGAAGAAATAGCAAGGCTAACATACATGACTTTCTTACTGTTCATTGCTGTATGAACTGTAGGACTGCAGCTCCACCAGTTTCAGATACTTGCGATCTGAATGATGTGGCACATTTGTTATGGCAACTAATTTGAACTAGTTGTCATTTGAACTCCTCAGCTTTAATCTACCTTATTGATTTATCCCTACTGTCTATTTCTGTTGTCAGTGATTTGGATAAAGGTCACAGTCACAGCAAATAATATCTTTCTTCTACCAACCATTTTATTCCTTTGTTCATTGCTGTGCATTCCTTTCCTCCATCCATAGTTGCACAGGATAGATCTTTCTGCTAATTTAGTAAATAATATGACAGTTATTTGTTTTTCTGACTGCACAATTATGCTATCCCCTCGGCACCTGTGACTGCTTCTCAAGTTTTTTTTGCTGGGGGGGGTGGATAAAATTATGTGTGAGCCTGTGTGTGCCCTCCTCCTTCCTAATAAGTGCTATCAAGGAGTACCGGTTTACCTCATTACTACCCCTGTGCATTTAATGAGAGATGAGGAAAATTGGCGTTAACCTTGTGGTTACCATTTTTCACAGAGTCTTAACAATGGCAACACCTTCAATTGGAGTCACACTTCTGTGTTCCTCATTACGGGCTGGCGAAAAGATAAGGTTCAAGCGACGGCAGCCGAGTGTCGTCACGATTTTCGTCTCCATTTAAATAATTCGAATGGGAGAAAGAGGTGTTGAGACATTTTATATTATCGGGCCTTTTATTTGGAGGTGTCAGATGGCTCAGTGGTTATGGAGTCAGACTTGTATGCTTTAAAAATGATCAAGGTGGTTCTACTTTAAAATTTCAGTTCAATTGATACCTTTAGAATGTGAGTAAACACAACTCACACTGTTACGTTAAGTTGACACATTGAAATTTACATTTCACTGAACTGGCTTACAAACTTGAGTTGGAATAGTAATTACTCCTGAAATTAAGTCGAAATTTCATATCTCATTTTGTTTAAGTGGAGGTAAGTTATAAAAAACGGTTACTATAACTTATTCATCAGAATGATACTACAGTGTAGTCAGTAGGTTGCCGGTTCGATTCCCGACTGTACCAAATGTTATTGTATCCTTGAGCAAGGCACTTTACCCTTCGTTGCTACAAGAGGTTGTCCCTCTATTCACTGTAAGTTGCTCTGGATAAGAGTGTCTGCAAAATGAACAAAATGTTAAAGAGAATACATCATAAACATTTCTCTTTTTGTGTTTCATTAAAAGAAAAAGGCACCTCTGTCATTTAGATATACCGGTACTCATTGTTTCCCAGTCACAGTGCTCTATGCCCAGCTGTTTCTAAACCATATTGGGTCAATTGCATTTGGGACCAGATTTTAGGCTTATCATCAAAAAATGGATCCTCACCTTATTACCTGTTGTGAAAGTAAAGATTCTGACATTTATAATGGTATATAAACACTGTAATTAGAGAAACAATGGAAAATTGGGGATGTTTTCAAATTGACACACCTTTAAGAAATCCCCCCTCAAAGGTTTGCCAGAGTAGGCTACTACTTGAACCCTATAACAGAGTAGGCTACTACTTGAACCCCATAACAGAGTAGGCTACTACTTGAACCCCATAACAGAGTAGGCTACTATTTGAACCCCGTAACCGACAATGTCCTTTGTGTTTTGTTAGAACACATGCCGACTTTGACTAATTTATCAGGCTCTGTGCACCAACGCTGTTGTGGAACTGAAAGTAAACACACCGTAGCTTCTGGCATTTTTACCAGGCTCTGTATTTTTTTGGTATTTAACAAAACACACACAGCTTTGTAATTCAGCTAAAATGTAAGGTTACATATTGAAGATGCCATTATTTGAAAAAACAAAATTTGAAATTTAAGATCTATTGAAAAGTTATCACATGCGTCTTAAGCATAGTTTTCCGAGTCCGATCATGATTAGCCAATTAGCTACAACGTATACAGAAATGGACCGGTTTTAGCACCCAGCAAGTGATCTGCGAATTGCTGTAGTCACAGTGCAGTACTGGTGAGGACTGAAGGGTGATATTGGATAGGAGGAGGGGTGTCTTTCTGTGAGTTTTAATAGCTGGCCCATGACCGATCCTCTGGCTCTAGAAACAGCAGAGGATGGTAAATATTGAATATTTACATTTGCTTACTCCCATCCTCTTCTCATGTTAGTGATATGAATCAATATGAATGGGGGAGCTGTGTGAGCAGTTTGCAGTATGTCTAGTTAATCCATCTGTTGATCCATCCGTTATTAACATCGCCAGCATCTTTGTTTTAACTTCCAGAGGAAGCCTTTGGAGAGCGCCAGCGTGCTAGCCTGCAGTGCGTTCGGCCATATAGCATTTTAACACCTCTAAGCTGCTTGGTTTATTGCTTTTTGACTGTTTGCGTCCCGTCCCATATTGTTAATATGTAATAATCCAAATAGGACAGTATGTTTACTGCACTCCATAATGTAACTTTTCAGGACACACAATGACCAGTTGTTTTGTATTCATGTGGATAGACTTGGAATCCAACCTTTACATTTGAGATGGCCCAACATTCTGGCATTATTTACACAGATTACAAGGTTGAGAAAAACCCAATATCTTCAATAGTACCTGTCTTCATTGAGTAACTCGAAACACTAGCTGTACGTGTTCCTCTGCAGTTTCCAGAGAAATGCGTCACCCTGTCTTATTAATACAGCTAGAAACATGCGATGGATTAATACTAGTGTGGCAGGCTTGCTTACACGCATATGCCTCTAAGTGACACATAAATCCCAGCATTTTCCAGCATTTAAGAGCAGGAAGACACAGATCGTTCCATGTAAGTTATTTAGTACACAAGCATCTAAGTGCCTCAGCTTGCAGTTTTAATTACTTGTATTAACGGCTAAAGGCTCTCGCCTGGCTAATTCTATCCGGAAGGTTCATCAGGGTGTTGACGAGCGGCACAAGCTGCTTTTCCACATTTGCGTAATGTGACAGGTCTATTATTAGCAGGTAAGCCCATGGGAGCACTCAATAAACACCTATTTCTTCCATTAAATCCCCTCGCCATGCCCAGGCTGCTTACAAGGATTTCCCAAGGCACACAACACCCTCTTCTGTCTCTGTTCTGCCGCCATTCTATCTCGTATCACTGTGGTAATATCAATCTCCCAGGGCGCATTTATACACTGACATTTAAAATACAAATAAAGCGACGTGCCAGATGACGAATAAGGAAGGCAGGATTACCGAGGCCTTTGCAGTCTGACAATTGTTCCCCCAGAACCAAATCAGTCGCCGCACGGCGCCTGACGCCATCAATAAAGCCCTTGTTAGTTTGTTTGTTTTCTATTGCCTGAGCCTGATAGCCTCCCGCCTTGACGCCGCTTAGGCCCAGGCTGCCTAATCAATTCACCTGCGATTTATCATGCGCATTTAACACGCTGTGTACAGCTCAAAGCCCGGCACGTTCAAACGCTCCCGGCGCGTGCGCTGAATAGCGATGTCCGCCATGCGAGAGGCATATCAGGTGTCAGGAGAAGTCTTGGGTAAACAGCTGTATCTTGGCTGGATCCACGAGTATAAGTCAGTGAGCGAGGGGCCGTCAAGGCGGTATGGAAGACGGACACTGCCCCTTCGATTTCAGCTGCGGACATAAAGTAGGTGTTGTTGATCCCCTGACATCCTTCGAAGGGGTCGCCAAAGCCAAATACACAGCCCAGTGTACACGTGAGAGAGCATTAACGAGGTGATCGCTCAGAGCTCTACATGAACAAAGGAGATCTTCAGTGAGTGTGCTAAAGAAACCCCATGGTGGAGCAGCTCACCAGGCCCTTCATGCCTCTCCACATTACGCGGCCCACACAAAAGATCAGTGCCAGAGGTTCAAATTGGATTTGCCCCCAAGCCTGATTAGCATAAAAGACTCCTGAAGCTCCTCTGCGCTGAATTTCCCTCTCTGGCTCTCTCTGGCAGTTAACAGTTAACCCTCAGCCACGCAAAACATCACCCGTCACAGGTGCTTAGAAATCAGTTGGTACAGAGCTTTTAAGCAGGGTACTAGACAGGGCATCAAACAATTATTGACCGTGTGGCTAAGGCAGTTTAACAGTAAGAACCAAACATCCGGCCACCGAATCGCCCTGCAATGATCAATGCTCCTTAACCATGTTTTAAAGAACGACTCAATTTCAGGTTGGCTGTTGGTTGCTTCACGGATGAGAGGTGTTAATATATAGATATTCTGTTGGTTTTTGCCTGTTTTAGTGCTTTAGCGATTCCTAATCTCCGGGCCAATCAAACCGTGGGCGTTGGACCATACTAAGAGTGTCACCGCTTTAAAGGTCACCACCATATCTCATCACAGGAAAAGATCCCTATGCTACCTTTCTTAACATTCATCTGTCTTGAGTCCTCCGACTGGATCATGGAACACTGAAAAAAGGCTATGAGAGATTTGAGAAGGGAAGTAGGACAACACTGGATGCTGTTTCACATTTACATTGAATAATATCTTCCCACTCCACTTTCCCCCTGGTAGAGGTAGGATATCAAAATGGGAAACAATTATCACATCAGGAAAGAAAGGAGAGAAAAAACATTTTGTTATTATTCATGAAGAAAACTTCTGTTGACTCTCTGAAAATGAGGTAAAGAGGGGGAATAAAGAATGTTGTCAGCACATTTTTACTCAAACACCCTCAGTGACTGCATGCCTTTGTATCAAGAAAACAAGATTTCCTTCTCATTTTTTTTTCTATCTGCGTTAGTTACACACACCTACAGGACATGATTGCTAAATTGCGAGGACAGAGTAGGTTCATCATTGTGATGCAAAGGAAGTTGAAATACAACCCCAAGGCGAGCGCCTGCATAGGGCGGGGGGGAAAAAAGCTAACGGAAAGTGCTAGATCCCCAGACCTTTGATGTAGCAGCAACAAATGTACCTTCTGACAGATGATTCATGGAAGTAATAAGCAAGTTACACCAGACCCTTACACATGCAATCTGATTACTCTGGCCAGGGTGTTAATTGGATACTAACTGGCAAATCTGATATGTGGAGCAGACCTGATGGTAAGAAGCCTTCTCCAAGTGATAAACTATAATTCAGTGAGCTGCTTGACGCACTTGTAATTTAGTGTGTGTCATTTGATGAAACGGCTGATCCGGTGGTCTGTATTACCTGGAACATCATACGGCAGAGTGGCTGTTCCAGTCCTAGAGAACCACCAACATACAGCCTCTACAAACATACCTGCTGGAGATCCATTAGGAAACATACTGTACTGAGCCCTATTGGGATGATACAGTCTGCTGAAGTACCCACTGAAGACTACTGCCTATATTATGGACCTCACTGCCTTTGTACACTACAGTGAGATCTTATGATATGCCAATGGATGGGAATCAGAATGAAATACAGAGAGAGTTTCTGAAGCACATCATCACCCTCCGTAAGGACGTCAAAATCTGAGCCGTTTTGTTTTGATAGTTCTTAGGTCACTTACTGTGCTGCCAAAATGCCTGAGTGAATTGATATGGGAAAACATTTTCTAATCTGTTTAGCTCAGGTCCTGACAATCTGGAGTATTGATCTGCTAATCTGAAATGGGTGGGCATGTCTTTGTGTGGGAGAAAGTGAGAAAAAAGTGAGAAAGCCAGAGCCATTATACTTTCTATTACACTATGACCACAGAGCTCGGAGGAGTTCAGAAGAGCTAGCGAAGCTTGGAGAGATAGGCCAGGAGCCCTGGTGGTCTGCCTGTGAAGTGGCCCTCGATCAGTCAAAGCCTGGCCAGCATTGGCACTAATTGGTTACTAAATGAGCAGCATCAGCCGAAAGAGACCTGAGGGGTCAGAAGTCCAGAAGCTCGGAGGGGGTCTGTAGTTTGGGCCCCTCGGGCCCTAGAGAGGCCTGAGATTGAGATGAATTAGTTGGGGGACACCAGAGGAATACCTCCCTCAGTCTCATTTCTCCGGGCTAAAAACTGGTCTAACACCTTAATTAACACTGAAGCGTGTCCGTGCCAAGGAGCTCAAGTAATTACCACCTCACGCCCATCCATTTCTCATTTTATTTATCTTAACAGTATCTGCGGCAGCTTGGAGAGCGTTCAGCCAGTGCCGAAGTGGCCCTAATGTTATTTCGCTCCATTCAACAACCCGTCCCGAGCACTGTTTATGCCTCACTCAGTCCCACATTTAATCGGGCGCTTCCCCCACTTATTACTGCTAAGTGAATTCCACGGAAATGGACAGAAATGAATGTATTCTATTTTCACCCCTTAATTGTTTCAAGTTTGAAGTCACTGATACGGTTGCACTGTCTCCTCTAGCCTTTAGTGTAATTTCTTGTGGTCGTAAAATCCATTGTCGTAAAGATAAGCCCAAATGGGTATAATTGCTGAAGGTGCATTCATATCTGTCCATTGGTCTGGTTCGCTGCAGAGTCACTGATGGTGTGTTGTTAATGCCATGATGGCCCCAGTCCAATCAAACAAAACGACAAGGCTCCACGCCGGAGACAATCCGCAACGGCTGCCAGGGTGGAAACTAGCGATACCTGAACACTTCTCTCCGGAGAAGACATTGACCTTTACAGCTGCCGAGAGGCTCGTTCATTCTCAGGCTCCGAGTGTGATGAGCGAACTAGAGAGAGAGACAGCCAGAGAGCAGTCGAAAGAGAGTGGGTTCCTTAATGATGTGCTTGTTCTTGTGAGGAGTCGCCAATGTTTTCTCATCAGGATCCAATTTAAAGGTCCTTTGTTTTGCACTCAGATTTCGGAGCAAAGCAGCAAACCGCACGGCCTCCAAAGTTCAAGTCGATAGCCGTCACCCCCCTCCCTGTCTACCCATGCTTTCTTAAGGCCAAGGGAGGTGGCCAAAGAGGGAGAAAGCAGGGCCTGAGCCTCTGACGTTGCCAGGATGGATGGTTATTTGTTCTGAATCGTATTAGCCCACATGCTAATAACAGGATGTTCTAACTTTGAGAATTTGAAGTGGAGTGATGTACCATCTCTCAACCCTATAAATGTGTATGTTTTGTGGCCTGTAGTGATCCGGCGCTCTGACCCATTGCCTACAGTGCACATATTACACTGCAGCATGAATCAAACTCCAGCCCACCTTTTTAGCAAAAGTCAGTCCCCTGTCAATTTCCAATAAATATAATAAATATGAATGATTAAACAGCTGTCATTTAAAAAGGTCTATTATTAATGTAAACCACCACCCCAGTAACCAACTGTAGAATATTTTCAAATAATTAAAAACATACCTTTTAGGAGACATAGTATCCCACAATAGATTGGTAATGTGGTACCTTTGGAAGACAGTGGAGCTAGCTAGCGTTAGCCTCGTTGGGTATCATGGCGGCTGTGTGATCCTGTGTGTGAGAGGACTGTTCATTGTCTGGCAGTGTTTACAATGAGGCAGTCCCTGTAAATGCTCATTAATTTTGTCCCTTCATGGCAAAATCATTTCGAGGAGAAGCAATTCAGCCTCTGTTCCTTTCAATTCACTGCTCTTGTCAATCAAGCGCCCAGGCTGCAGTATCCTGTGGAATGGAGGTGTTATATTCCGGCAATTATCATGTCATATACTCGAAAATGTAAATCAACGTGTGTGTAAAATTAAATTTATGGGTTGTCAGTGAAGAATAAGAACCAGGAGAGCAATTACTTATCGGCTTTCATGTTGGAGCCTCTGATACGTCAAGCAGAAAAGCATGCAGTTAAATGCCTGGAATTAGCGTTGTGCTGGGGCTGCAACAATGAACCAAGGGCCAGGGCCTTCCTCGCCTCGTCTGCCTTTCTCTACTTTCCTCTTTTTGTTTGGGGTAGAGCGGTGAAATGAAGATGATTATCATCCATCACTCGCTGGGCTAAAAAGCTAATGAAAGCATGAAAGCTACTTCCCTGACTTCATTTGTTGCCTGTTTTTTTTCAATTTTCTGTTTTGAATCCCCTTCTCTCCTTTGTCAGGCTGCATGGGCTTTTTCTCCGACAGCTTGTTGTCGAAATATAGTATTATTCACAAACTGGCCATTAAATGCTTTCTTTTCCCCTGTCTCATATATAATAGGGATTCAGTTGTAACCCATGTATGGTTATGTATGTACAATATTTACATGCACACATTCAGACTCAAGGTTCCCCTTTCGCCGGCCGTGTGCAACCCAGGGGCTTATAATCAAGCGGTCAATTAATGGGCCTTAATGAAAGCATTTCTGCCTGTGTTCCTGTCGTGTGCTTTCTCTCATTCGCCTGTCCTGTCCACCACATCTACACGGGGTGACCGCGAGGGTAATTGCAGTCACAGATGTATCTTAAGGTTTAATAACGCTGAAGGTGTAAGCACGATGCATTTGCATAATTACATGCAGCTGTTTAGTTTGGGACTTTTTTGTTGCTTTGTTGGGCCTCTGTGTTTTGTCTCCTTAACAGAGTGCATGAGAGTGTGAGGCGAGGCTGGCGCCACATCAGCCGACACGTTCACACTCGACGCCCACGCACACTCGGCAGAGTCTCTCTAAGACCCTGATGAACAATGGTGGCAGGCTAGGATTTGTTTGAATATGAATATGAACGTGGCGGTAAGGTGCAGCACGGGGGGGCTGGAGGAGGCTGGGGATGGAGTTTGACCTTCAGCTGTGATTTTCAGTTCATCAGGATTAGTCAAGCTGGGCGATCAGGAGCGCTAATGCATAATGACTTCTCAAATGAAAAATGTGTAGTGACCATGCAAATGTCTGAGCTAATCAAAGAGGGGAACCTGGGCTGAGCAAAACAAGGACGTGTCAAGGCCTGGTAGACGGACGGGTGGAGGAGGGGCTGCTGGGAGATATGTATGGAAACTAATCAAGCAGCGTGATTAGACAGGAGGGTCTTAGCATAGCCCCCCAAGAGGCCATCATAGTGTCCTGCTTTTACCTCGCTAAACGACATTGCAATTAGCCTTGCTTATGGAATGGTAAACACATTCAGAGTGTCTGTCTGTGAATAGTATATACAATATTAGAATTTGAATACTGAATGCTGATTGGCTAATAGCCATGGTATATGAGCCCATATACCATGGGTATGACATCACATCTCTTTTTTCTGCTGTAGTTGTGTTGGCAATCTGATTTATAAGAGCAATAATGCATCTCAGGGTTTTGTGATATATGACCAAATTCCACTGCTAATCGCTGTGTCCGGGAATTCCGCAACAAATCGTGCATAAGAACAGTTCTTAGCTGTGGTATATTGACCATGTACTACGCCCCCCATGCTTAAATAGAGGATACTATTGTGTTTTTATAACAGGCAGGCTGACAAGACCTATAGTTGTGATGGGACAGTGAGTCATGTCATTAGTTAGTCGTATCATCAGTGAGTCATGTCATCAGTGAGTCATGTCAACAGTGAGTCATGTCATCAGTGAGTCATGTCAACAGTGAGTCATGTCAACAGTGAGTCATGTCAACAGTGAGTCATGTCATCAGTCAGTCATGTCATCAGAGAGTCATGTCATCAGTGAGTCAAGTCATCAGTGAGTTGTGTCATAAGTGAGTCGTTTCATCAGTGAGTCATGTCGTCAGTGAGTCACGGCTCCTGTCTGTGTAGTGTCAGCCAGCCTGTAGAATCCATCAAGTGTAACATATTGTTAAAATGCCTCAAGCCCCTTGCAGTCAAAGAAAAGTCAAGGAACACTTTCCGATTCCACTGTGTTCCCATCTGGTGATGTCGAAACGCTCCAGAGAGACTTTTAAAAAGAAACTCCCTTGTTCAGCATTTTTGAGTTTTTTGTTCAAAACTTCACTGTAGAGTACCGGAGTAAACAAACTCATCACAGTGTTTGTTTTCATTCCATTCATTCAATTTTTAACCAGGCATGAAGAATTGAACAAAAAGTAATATAAACGTCAAAGCTCCATTCCCCTGTTGATATGCGCTCATGCAGGCAATCAAAGTGAGAAGCAATGAAAAGTTTTTTGTTATTGATCTGTTGTGTTAGAAATTCACTACCTACTGTCTTAGAAGGCTTTGTTTAAAAAAACCTGGATTCATGCCAAAATGAAGGAAACACTGAAGTACACACAGGTACTGTCTTTACCACGGTTGAAATGCATTTCCTTACTTGCTTTAGGTCAAGTCAAACTTTTAGAGGACAAGGTTAGCACCAAGAAATCCACAGCCATTCTGTGAGATGACCATCAACCCAGAAAAACACAGCCATTCTGTGAGATGACCATCAACCCAGAAAAACACAGCCATTGCAAGTGGTCACCTTTAATCCATAAAAACAGTCATTCTGAATAATCACTTTAAACCAAAAAGATTGCTGCTATTGAGTGGTAACCTTCAACCAACAAATACACACTGAGTGAAGCGTTTCTATCCTCTGGGGTCTCGTCTAGGGCACAAGTGTTCACTGAATGTTTTGATGATCATGACAAATCTTTCCTATAGTGTCCCAAACACTTGAAAATCTCTGTCATTGCATATTTAAGTGTCTTCTGTTGCTGTTGTCTATGTTTCACCAAGTCATTCATGCAGTTCCGACAGCAGTGTAAACAGCATGTAGCATTTTAAACACAATTCTATAAGAAATGAATGATAACTGAGTCATAGGTGAAATAATTTTCCCTTCCATTAAATGTTAATTGGGTAAGTTAAAAGCAGCTGTTCTGTGTTGGAACGGTGTGGGCGTCTGTTGGTCATAAAAGTATATTTCTGTGAGTAGACTTGGCAGATTGGCAAACTCATCCTTCTCTAGACTGCTGATGGTACGGTAGATGTTTCAGGTTGGGTTTTCACTGGGCTTTATGCACCATCTCAAGCTGTCGCCAAATATACATACTAGTAAAAGAGCCAATGAAAGAATTCAGAAAGCATTGCGCATTACATTTTGAGAACCAACAACTTTTTTGCTTTGTAGAAAGTCTGCTGGTATCTGCAGAATCATCTATGAATGGCGATCTGTCTTGGTCTGAGAGAGACGGGCTCTAAGAATCATCTCTCTCCGTCTCTCCGAGGCTCTTTGATAGCGAACTCCAACCGCAGGCTCTCTCTGGGTGCCTGCATGCTGATTGTGCATACCAAGTGTCCACTTCAGCCCCGTTATTTTAATCAACTTTGGAGTCGTGCATTTTCCTGCCATTTCACTCTGGCCGTCCCTGATAGGCATGCCTAAGGAGGTTCAAGGGTTCAGCTAATTAGGGTGTACGTCTATTTAAATCTTGCACGTCTCCCAGCGGGCGGACCGGGAAAAGAAATAAGGCGAGGGAACACAAAGGCACAGCACCCGTCCGTCTTTCCGTACACAGCTCCTCAGCATCAGGGTGACGAGGGACACGCTCTCTCTGGCTTCTGGTCTCCAATTACCATCGTCCCAGTGGGCTCCGAGGCCAGCCAGGACTGACCCTGTCTCTCTCTTTTTGCTTCTCTGTCTCCTCGCTACTTCTTTCTCTCTGTCATTCCTCCTCAATCCATCTCGCTATCTCTTTCTCCCCGTCTCTCGGGTTCATCTCACTCTCTTTCTCGCCGGTCTATTTCTCTTTCCTCCCTCTTTCTCTCCATCACCCTGTCCTTCTCTCCTTTGGTTCCTCCCTCTCTCCGGGGGCAGCTGCCCGTGTCGGTGGCCATGATGAGCCCCCAGGTGATCACCCCCCAGCAAATGCAGCAGATCCTCCAGCAGCAGGTTTTGTCCCCACAGCAGCTCCAGGCTCTGCTCCAACAACAGCAGGCCGTCATGCTGCAGCAGGTACCTAACACACACACACCTAGTGGACACGCTCCAAGAGACACTCACCTAAACACACACGAAGGAAATCACACAAGCACAGCTAAGAGATAAAACGAACACACACACTCCGCCCGCACTGCACACACATGCCATACATTAGAGTACCTCAACAAGTGCCAGCACACTGCCCGCTGTGCCCTTGACACACTTTCTCAAACAGGGAGACTACAAAGTGACACACTTGACCACGTCACAAGCAATTAGCCGTTCCCAGCCGAGGGTCTGTTTCCTGGAAGCCATCAGGGAAGGCGAGAGCTTGCAGGATAAAGACATAGTTACTGTCGTTAGGAGAAAGTTAATGACTGATGAGTCATGTGAAGTAGGAATTCAGGATGTAATTTCACATAGAGCTGTGACAGCCCTCAGTAGAGGGATCCACTCTTTAATTAGCTCCTTTCAATATTGGAAAGAATCAATAAATTCCCATCCAGGAAGAAGGCCAAGGCTGGAGACTCAGCTATTTTGTTTTACCTTAAGGTACCTCCCCGACATTTGACATCCCAGAGTATGGTACAAACAGCAGACTGGGAATGTCATGGGTGTACAATGCTTTCCTTTCAGTAACGATCCTTTAACTGTGCTGTATTCACTTAAAATAATGACACAGCCTGTCAAGACATTAGACCAAAAAACCTGTATAGTTAATTTGATTAATTGTGCCCCCTCCAGTACTGTGCCAGGCCATTTAAAGTCCAAATGGAGAAGACATGGAGGCAGAGCGAGAATACAGTATGTGGTACTTATGCTAGAAAATAAATACTGTTGTCCATTGGCACTGCAATGATGTAACCGACATGTGTCGTGGCACCTCATTTAAAAACCAGAAAAACAAAAAGCCATATTAATTCCAACGTGTGAGGACCTTGGCGAATGCTCTCTTCTCTGCTCTAGCATGGAAAACAGATTTCAAATGGATAAATGTGGAGTGATAATATAATATATAATATATTAGTCTTGGAAAATACTTTCCACTGCCTGAAACACCTCAACGCTACAACAGTGAACCAAAGAGCACAGATGCATCTGCCAACGTCTGCTTACATAGCTGGTGCAACAGATATTCTCTGAGCTTACCTGCAATTTCTTCATGCTGTTTCTTTTTCTCTTCTCCTCCCAGCAACATCTGCAGGAGTTTTATAAGAAACAGCAGGAACAGCTACACCTACAGCTTTTACAACAGCAGCACCCTGGAAAGCAAGCCAAGGAGGTGAGTATGGGTTTAGACCGTAATAGGCAGACAGTAGGGGGCGGGAAGTGATAGGCAGTCAGACCGGATAGGCAGGGAAAAGCTAGAAAATGTTCAGTCTTCACGTTTCTACTGGCTGTGTTTCAATGGAAAATGTTCACTCTTTTCTGGGATGCACAAACCAAGCCAGGTACCATTATCGAACGCCTTCTAATTGCTCTGCCGCTGTGATTGGTGTTCTATGTGAATCTGTTTTTATAATCCACCTATAAGGTTGAAGAGATGATAAAGCCTATCACTCTTTCGCCAACATGTAAAAGGATGGGCGTGAAGTTATTGAGCTTAAAAGTTGAAGCAGAGAAAGAGAGATTCAAAGCAGGTCCACTGAATAATGAACTGCTTCTTTAGGTTTTGGGGTCGAGCCGCGGGAAAAGTTGGTGCGCGGCAGGCTCGTAAATCACGCTGACAGCCCGCCAGTCTACAGGCCGACGCTCACCGTCTGTCACAGGAGCTGAGCACGGTAGCGCGCCGTGCCCGGGCCAAGTCCAAAACAAAAGCACAGGGAAGCAGTTAAATTGATCAGGAAGAAGGGTAGTGCAGACACCTTTCTACTCTCTCTCCACTTCCCTCTCTCTATATTCCTATCCTCACTTCTCTCCATCTCTCACTCTGCTTCTTCAAGCGGCCCATTATGCAGACCCTACAGGAAGCTGCGACTGACCTCCCCGAGGCTTTGTTTCTGTTTGGATTTGTGAATAGTATTTCCAGTTTTCTGTCGCCATCAAATATGGAATAGAAATTGCACCCTTATTTCTCCTGAGACGGCAGGTCGAATCCACATGACTCGCTCCATTATGCAGTCGGGTCTTCCAGTGAGCACATCACAAGTTTAGTTACAGCACGCCAACACCCCCCAGTCCCGTCCACCACCTCACTTCCCAACTAAAACAGAAAAGGTGTTGCAGGATTCCTCTACATCTTCTCTCACGTAGTTTGTCCCTCAGTTCCCGGAATCAAACGCCAGCTTTGCCCTTGTCAATCGTCGCGAAACAGGGGAACTTGATTCTGTTTTCGAATAGCCGGCCTTTTATCGACTGAATTCCAACTGTTTGCGATAGAATTTGAGGATCGAGCCAGTGGAGGGGGAAGAGAACGAACAGCACCAGTTACATGTTCTTTAATACTTCTGAGGGATCCAGATGGACCAGCAGATTCACAGCCCAAAAGACTAATCATATACGATGTGGAAGACGTGCAGTTACATTGAATTGACTGTTCAGGTCCTAGCATCTTTCGGAAGCTACTACTGTTAGCTGTCAGAGGGACATCTACAATAACAGCAACTCAACATTGTGATCTGCCGCATTTGGCTGTATGGAACGAAGCCTCTGCTGTCCCGTTTTTTTCCCGCTTCCCTGTCCTGCTTGTTTTGCTGTGGTCGTCGTGCCACTCGGTTTGTTGTTGTTGTTGATGCTGTTGTTATTTTGCTCGGGCTTACGCAATGTGCTGTCTGTCTGGCCCCGGCGGTAAACAGGGTGGGGGGCGGGGTTGTGGGGGGTTAGTTGCTGTAAATCTCCCAGCTCGTTCCCCTCGGCCCCATAAGCTGTAATAGACCATCAGCAAAAAAAAAAGAACGAGACAATTAACTACCAGCTGTGGGGGGAAGGGATTACCCGGAGCTTAATATGATACAGAACCACAAGCCTGGGCTCAGAGCCGTCTGGATGAGGGGAGCAGTCGGTACAGGCATGTGCCTCACTCAGAGAGACGCAGGCAGAACGACATGGAAACCAAAGGGGCGGTGGCAGAAATACAGAGGACGAGAAATGGGCTAAGGTCATGGAAGCAGCTTGGCCATCGGATGCAGCCCCGGCGCCTAATTTCCGGGTAATTTGTGTAATTTGTGCTCCTCCTTCTCCTCACTATAGCAACAGCAGCAGCAGCAGCAGCTCGCCGCCCAGCAGCTTGTGTTCCAGCAGCAGCTCCTCCAGATGCAGCAGCTCCAACAGCAGCAGCACCTGCTCAACATGCAGCGTCAGGGCCTACTATCTCTGCCCCCCGCCGCAGGACAGGCAGCCCTCCCCGGGCAGACTATGCCACCAGGTAAGGGGTGCACCGGCCAGAGGCCAAAAAAATGGGTTCAAACCGTAAAGGGGAAAACGGCAGGAAGCGGCGTGAGCTCTGAATTTGGGCAGGGAAGGGGTGCGGGGAGGCCCGTGAAGTCGTGTGACAGCCGGCGGCCGCAACTCGCTCTCTATCTCATTGTGTTTCACCATCTTATATTGTGCTTTCCTCTGTTTCTGTCACTGTCTTGCTTTTTCTTTTTATCAGCACTGCCTGCGAGTGTGTCTGTGTGTTGATGTGAGTGTGTCTGTGTGTTGATGTGAGTGTGTGTGTGTGTGTGTGTGTGTGTGTGTGTGTGTGTGTGTGTGTGTGTGTGTGTGTGTGTGT
>JACXGM010022909.1:0-16476 GCA_016801145.1 Umbra pygmaea | reverse complement strand
TACTAAACCTACAGTATGTAGGTACTGATGTGGGCCTAGCTACCTTACTTAACCTACAGCATGTAGGTACTGATGTGGGCCTAGCTACTCTACTAAACCTACATTATGTAGGTACTGATGTGGGCCTAGCTACTCTACTAAACCTACAGTATGTAGGTACTGATGTGGGCCTAGCTACTCTACTAAACCTCCAGTATGTAGGTACTGATCTGAGCCTAGCTACCTTACTTAACCTACAGTATGTAGGTATTGATGTGGGCCTAGCTAGTCTACTAAACCTACAGTATGTAGGTACTGATGTGGGCCTAGCTACTCTACTAAACCTACAGTATGTAGGTACTGATGTGGGCCTAACTACTCTACTAAACCTACAGTATGTAGGTACTGATCTGAGCCTAGCTACCCGACAGTATCTAGGCATTAATGTGGGCCTAGCTACCCTACTAAACCTACAGTATGTAGGTACTGATCTGAGCCTAGCTACCTGACAGTATGTAGGCATTAATGTGGGCCAAGCTACCCTACTAAACCTACAGTATGTAGGTATTAATGTGGGCCTAGCTACCCTACTAAACCTACAATATGTAGTTATTAATGTGGGCCTAGCTACCCTACTGTAACGGGTGCCAGAGGGGGATTCCTGTTCCATCGAAGTGAGATCATGGACTCTTTACATATATTAGGTTCTTCTGTTTGAATTGTGTATGTCTTTTGTTGCCTGTGCTTATGTACTGTTGATTTACGTTCTGTCTTGTATTTTCATTTGAGTGTTTGTTTATATTGGCTATGTAGCGCCTTCCTCTCTTTCACCTGGTACTGATTGGGGACTGAGCTGGTCTAATCATTCTAAATGCTGTCAGCTGGTTAGCTCAGTCCTAATATCAGTCCGGGTGAATATCATTATTATGTTGTCATAAGTGGTGTGCTGTTGTCCAGGTGAACGGTATTGAGTCGTGAAAACAGAGTAATTTGTTTGAGTATTGTAGCATACGCTCTGTATATATACAATCACCTAAAGGATTATTAGGAACACCATACTAATACTGTGTTTGACCCCCTATTGCCTTTAGAACTGCCTTAATTCTACGTCGCATTGATTCAACAAGGTGCTGAAAGCATTCTTTAGAAATGTTGGCCCATATTGATAGGAAAGCATTTTACAGTTGATGGAGATTTGTGAGATGCACATCCAGGGCACGAAGCTCCCGTTCCACCACATCCCAAAGATGCTCTATTGGTATGAGATCTGGTGTCTGTGGGGACCATTTCAGTACAGTGAACTCATTGTCATGTTCAAGAAACTAATTTGAAATTATTCGAGCTTTGTGACATGGTGCATTATCCTGCTGGAAGTAGCCGTCAGAGGATAGGTACATGTTGGCCATAAAGGGATGGACATGGTCAGAAACAATGCTCAGGTAGGCCGTGGCATTTAAACAATGCCCAATTGGCACTAAGGGGCCTAAAGTGTGCCAAGAAAACGTCCCCCAAACCATTACACCACCACCAGTAGCCTGCACAGTGGTAACAAGGCGTGAATCTACCATCTGAATGTCTCAACAGGAATCGAGACTCATCAGACCAGGCAACATTTTTCCAGTCTTCAACTGTCCAATTTTGGTGTGCTCTTGCAAATTGTAGCCTCTTTTTTGTATTTTTAGTGGAGATGAGTGGTACCCGGTGGGGTCTTCTGCTGTTGTAGCCCATCCGCCTTAAAGTTGTGCATGTTGTGGCTTTACAAATGCTTTGCTGCATACCTCGGTTGTAACGAGTGGTTATTTCAGTCAAAGTTGCCCTTCTATCAGCTTGAAGCAGTCGGCCCATTCTCCTCTGACCTCTAGCATCAACAAGGCATTTTCGCCCACAGGACTGCCGCATACTGGATGTTTTTCCCTTTTCACACCATTCTTTGTAAACCCTACAAATGGTTGTGCATGAAAATCCCAGTAACTGAGCAGATGTGAAATACTCAGACCGGCCCATCTGGCACCAACAACCATGCCACGCTCAAAATTCCTTAAATCACCTTTCTTTCTCATTCTGACATTCAGTTTGGAGTTCAGGAGGTAGTCTTGACCAGGACCACACCCCTAAATGCATTGAAGCAACTGTGATTGGTTGAGTAGATAATTGCATTAAGGAGAAATTAAACGGGTGTTCCTAATAATCCTTTGGGTGAGTGTATATATACATGTCATTCGCATCCACACCACGTTAGACTGTGTGTATATTAATATATATATATGTATATCCATTGTGCCTCTCAACATCCGTGTCTCCTGCAACCCCTATTATACCTGTTTTTCCTGTATACTCATCAGTAAACTCTACCAACCATCTATCTGCTTTAATCCTCCTCTCTCCACTACCCCACTAAATCATGACACCTACTACTGATGTGGGCCTAGCTACCCTGTAGGTACTGATTTGGGCCTAGCAACCCTAAAGTATGTAGGTACTGATGTGTGCCTAGCAACCCTAAAGTATGTAGGTACTGATGTGGGCCTAGCTACCCTAAAGTATGTAGGTACTGATGTGGGCCTAGCTACCCTAAAGTATTTAGGTACTGATTTGGGCCTAGCTACCCTAAAGTATGTAGGTACTGATGTGGGCCTAGCAACCCTAAAGTATGTAGGTACTGATGTGGGCCTAGCAACCCTAAAGTATGTAGGTACTGATGTGGGCCTAGCTACCCTAAAGTATGTAGGTACTGATGTGGGCCTAGCAACCCTAAAGTATGTAGGTACTGATGTGGGCCTAGCAACTATACTAAACCTACAGCATAGATGCAATTATTATAATTTGGTAATTCTGATTTGCCCAATTTCGTTTAGAATTTACTTATTTACACACTATGAGGTAATGGCAAATCTTGAAAATGTTGCAACATTATAATTTTGTTTAATCTACAAGTAAAAAAAAGTTAAAGTAATGTTAATTGGCCAGAAATTAATTCACTCATAAATATTTTGCCTAGACTCAGTACATTTCTACCATTTAAGAGATGTGTGAAGACTAAGGCAGAATGGGGACCTCTAGTGACAGCCTGGCTACACTGATCAAACAATTACCATGTGGAACACCAGATCTATCCAAGACTTCTCACTGGAAACATTTTCTGGTCAAAATAGGTACTAAAGCAGACCAATCTCTTCCAGTTCTTTCTAACCCTTCCTGCCGCTACCAGAAGTAGTTTGCCTGTAAGATGTTCAGCTCTGGGGCATCACTACAGAGAGTGGGGACTGTAAGGAGATCAGAGATCAAAGTGGATCAGCCTGGATAAAGTTAAAAAGAAGGTTGATGTGTTTGTTGTGTTGTTTTGGTATTGTCCTCGGTAACCATGTGATTTCAATTACTATCCAGGGAGTGATGGAAAGCTGAATAATATCCGGACCAGAGGTCCATATTATAATATGTATTATAATATTCTTAAGCATGCACAACTGTGTTTATACAATTATGTGTGGACAGGAGTGACTGGGAATCAAAACCACAATGGAAGCAACATGCTACACCAACTATACACAGGAGCTTGGAATGTTGGAATTTATGATTTATTTTTATTCATTAATAATATATGTATTTCATGAATATTCAGGCAGATATACACAGAACACCCATATGGATAATTTGACCATAGATTTTAGAAGTCAGGTAAAGGCCACTCAGAATAAAAGCCCAGGTTAGAAACATAAAGCTGTCACCCATTAGCATCAAGGATTCTGTTCTTGCTACAACCTCTGATCTTCATTTTCATGACTGATTTCCCTCATGTCTAAACACAATGCTAAAACACCATAAATACAGTTTGATTCTACACATGATTGGATTGACTTCATGGGCATCTGCAAAACTGATTCAGGTTGATTCATGTATGCCCAGATCTGACCATAAAAGCCATTTAGTCAAAGCTAAGTGGGCATCAGGCCCTGATACAGTAGATAACACAATGAAGTCGCTTGGATTAATGCCACAACATAAATGTCATTTAAAACTGTTTGCCTACGTTAGGGAGCATTAAGGCTGTCCAAACAGGCATTTCTTGTCTCTTAATTGGTCTTTTGACCAATCAAATATGATTAACTTCAGATCTTTTTATAGTTCCTTTGATGGATTGAAATACTAATTAGTGGTAAAATGATTAGATAACTGCTTTTGATTGAAGTGTTTTGGTAATCGTCTCATCGTATTTCAGCTTAATTTAACCATTGTTCCTATGAAATATACTTCTCAATGACAGACTAGTTTTTTTATGCAGGAGAAAAGGAAAATGCATAATGCATTGATTATTATGCACCTCTATAAAATGAAACATCACTCAAAAATATATATCTAGATAGAAGGTGGAGCTGAACAGTACCTACAGTAACTGTTTTGATCCCATCGTCTTGAGCATCTCTATAAGGGCAGGGCTCTTCAACACTAACCCTACGGCTCCGCAGCCTGCTGGTTTTCTGTTCTACCTCAACATTTATTGGACTCATCTTGTGTCCCAGGTCTAAATAGGTGTCCCAGGTCTAAATAGGTGTCCCAGGTCTAAATAGGTGTCCCAGGTCTAAATAGGTGTCCCAGGTCTAAATAGGTGTCCCAGGTCTAAATAGGTGTCCCAGGTCTAAATAGGTGTCCCAGGTCTAAATAGGTGTCCCCAGTCTAAATAAGTTTCAGATTTTAGGGATGCAATGAAAAAGTGGAGTGGATCTGGCTTCGAGATCCAGAGTTGAAAACCCCTGCTATAGAGTCCATAGGGACTTGTGAAATACTAGATTATCACAGGAATAGGGTAAATAGGCAGAGGGATGTCATTTATTTGGCTTTCAAATGTGCAATTGGACTTAGTGTTAGATTTGACTATATTAGGCTTAGGTGTTAGGTTAGTCAGTAAACAGTTAGTTCCCCACGCCATCCCACAGATCTCTGACAAAGCATTAGTGGGAATTGGAAATGGAGGAAAATAGTAAAAAAAAAACAGTTACCGGTAGTTATGACTTAACTTTCAATTGAGGGTAGCCTTTTGGGAAAATACGAAACAACTCAAGTAGTGAACTCATTGGATACCCGTGATGCATGACAACCTGAATGTGATTGGTTAACCATTTACTTGCGGCTGAGATATACTGCCTACTTTAGTGGACTAATGTTTTCCCATATTTATTTTGGCTTATTTAATCTAAACTTGTGAAACTTCATTGCAATGGTGTGATGGTGTACATGGTGCTGGCCAATCAAGTAATCTTTAGGATATCCTACTGGAATGTCTTCTGTGTTTTACTAAAATGTTGCTTTCATCAATCAAAATTTCCTTTTTTGTCCACAAAAGTTATTAAAAAAAAAATCAAGAATAAACTAGAAAATAGGATGTATTTGTAATGGGTTTCCACAAGCTCTACAACGTGACACAATGACCGCAAAATCCAATTATGTTTTAGTTTTAAATTCAGGATAGTGATGAAAAGATTATCAAAATACTGGTAAAAAAATACCCCCCCGCAAACACACAAGATATGAGCAAATGACAATTCAGTCAATAATCATCTCCTAGTTTGTAAAGGATATGAGATATAACTGACATCAATAATCTTGACCTATTTCAAATTAATAAAAATGAAATTATTAACTTGCTGATATTTACTACATTTGTATTTAAGATCAAATAAAAGCTTCAGTTATCATTTATACATCAATCAGTCAAAACATTATGACCACCTGCCCATTATTGTGTACAGTGCATCTGGAAAGTATTCATTTCACTTTTTCCACACTTTATGTTACACCCTTATTCCGAAATTGATTCAATTCATTTATTTCAAACTTCTACAACCAATACCCCATAATAACAATGTGAATGAAGTGTTTTTCGAAATCTTGGCAAATTTATTTAAAATAATAACAAAAAAGCACATGTACTGTACATAAGCTCAGGTGTATCCTGTTTCCACTGATCACCCTTGAGATGTTTCCACAACCTGATTGGAGTCCAATTATGGTAAATTCAATTAAATGGACATGATTTGGAAAGGCACACACCTGTCCCACTGTTAAAAGTTCATGTCAGAGCACAAACCAAGTCATGAAGTCCAAGGAATTGTCTGTAGACCTCCAAGACAGGAATATATCGACACGAATAGCTGCAGCATTGAAGGTCCCGATGAGTACAGTGAGTCACTCTGACAGAGCTCCAGCATTTCTTTATGGAGAGAGGAGAATCTTCTAGAAGAACAACCATCAGTGCAGCACTCCATCAATCAGGCCTGTCTGGTAGAGTGGCCAGACGGAAGCCACTCCTCAGTAAAAGGCACATGAGAGCCCACCTGGAGTTTGCCAATAGGCAGCTGAAAGGCTGTCAGACCATGACAAACAAATTATGTATTAAACAAAGTATTGAGCAGAGGCTGTGTGCTTTTTATTTTTTAATTTTAAATAAGATTTCAAACACTTCTTTCACATTGCCATTATGGGGTATAGTTTGTAGAATTTTGATGAAAATAATGAATTTCATAAATTTCGGAATAAGGGTGTAACATAACAAAATGTGGAAAAGTGAAGCGCTGTGAATACTTACCGGATGCTCTGCAGGTCCCTCTGTCACAGTTTGGAGATAGTGAGGAGTCAAATGCAGGAGTATGCGTTGTTTTCTTTTAATGAAGAAACGCTTAATGCAGAACGTAAGCTCAAAGTCTGTTACGGAGCACAGTTTCTATAAACAAAAACCTGTTACGCACAGGTAGCGAAAATACAATAATACTTTACTCAGTACATGAAATAGCTTCCAAATAGACAGGTTGAATTTAAACACACACAATATCCCACAATTCTCCCCAAGTTTACCCAAAGAATTGAAGGGAGCGCAACACAGTGGTGTCAGAAGCCAGGAGATGCCGACCTTCAGATCCTGTGCGCGCCAGTAGAGGGGGGCCCCAGAATCTCTAATGCTGACACCCTCTTTTGCCACCAAAACAGCCCTGACCCGTAGAGGCATGGACTCCGCTAGACCTCTGAAGGTAGGCTGTGGTATCTGGAACCAAGATGTAAGCAGCAGATCCTTTAAGACCTGTAAGTTGCGGGGTAAGGCATCCATGGATCAGACTTGTTTGTCCAGCACATCCCACAGGCGGACGATTGGATTGATATCTGAGAAATTTGGAGGCCAAGTCAACACCTTGAATTCATTGTTGTGTTCCTCAAACCATTCCTGAACCAGTTTTGCTTTGTGGCAGGCCACATGTTCCTGCTGAAAGAGGCCAATGCCATCAGGGAATACTGTTTCCATGAAAGGGTGTACATGGTCTGCAACAATGCTTAGGTAGGTGGTACGAGTCAAAATAACATCCACATGAATGGCAGGACCCAAGTTTTCCCAGCAGAACATGCCCAAAGCATCACACTGCCAGTTCTGATGTTCACATGCGCACTGTAGGCACTTTTGGCAGTGGACAGGGGTCAACATGGACACCCTGACTGGTCTGTGGCTACGCAGCGCAATATGCAACAAACTGCAATGCACTGACACCATTCTTTCAGAACCAGTATAAAAAATTGAGCTACAGTAGCTCGTCTGTTGGATTGGACCACACGGACCAGCCTTCGCTCCCCACGTGCCATAATCTATATTGTCAGTAAACTGTATTTCACATGATTTACCTAGTGATATAGATTTGAGACACGCACTGAGATCATTGAAGGGAGATTGGGTGAGATCCCCCTCGCCTGCAGCACTCTGTAATCTCTATCCCATATGTTCCCCTACTGTGGGAAATACTGTCTTTAAAGATGTTGGAAGTGCAGGACTGATTGTGTAATTAACAGACAGACTTGTGTATGTGTTAAGATTTGTGTATGTGAGTCTTCAAACAGCAAACAGACATACTTGTTTTGTCATTCCCAATTTTCAGCTTATGGGTTAAGTTTGGGGGAAAAATAAGATTTTGTCACATGGTTACTTTTAAATTTAGGCATTACTGGGTAGAATAGGGTTAGGGTGAAGTTTAAGGATAGGTCTCAAGTACATGACTAGAAAACCCTTGTTTTCGGGTGGGTCTTCATGCAATTCATGTCCGCATGCATGCATGCATGTGCGTGATAGAAGGGCTGTGAGTCTCCTGCTTCTAAATCCACATGCTACTGCCAAGTACAACAGATGTCCTCTGTGCTCCAGACCGAGATCTGCATAAAGCTCCTCTATAAAACAGACATGCACTTCACACACGGTTGGCTAGAGGGCGATGTCGGCTCAGGACCACGCAGGCCTGGTGAAAATTCAGATTGTGTTTTTTCCATTTACATATATGCTCAAGGCTAAGGTCTATTAGACTAAATAAGAATGAATTGAAAATGTGTCAGTGGGCGTACACTATGTATTCCTATTGATGATTTAACAAATGAGGGCCAATTGAAAAGAAACCTAAGGCAGAACAAAAGAAGCATGGCTTTTTCAGATGTTGAGGGTATGCTGTACATCTTTGTGTATTTATAATACATAGATAGCATCATTAATATGACCTGCTGTTTACACACCTCTGGCAGTTTCCCCAGAATGGCGTTAGAAATGTGGCTTTTGGAATTCAGAGCAACACAAGATTGAATGGAGTCCAAATACACAGTATTTATTTTATGTATCTCATAAATAATTCAAGCATAGCGATGCAGCTGTGACTCCAACTCCCAAACTTGCCTGGCGGAATCCAAATAGGAATGAGCACCATACCAAACGCTCCTGTGAGAGGCTGCCTTTTAAGTAGCTGTAAATCTGAATCAGGGCTTTCCTGCCAATAAGCCTACTAAGTGCGATGATGTAGGCCATACAAATGAATGCTAAGCATTTGTAAAATCTGGGTATTATGAGATGGTGGGACACCTAAATCATAATATCCCTCAACTGCATGAAATTTACATAATAAGTAAATTAGTTTGTCTGTTAAAATTGCTTCAAACCGATAAAAAAGTGTATGTAATTTGTTAGTTATAAGTAAGCAATTACTACATTCCTTTAACCTGATATTGTGTTTATTCTGGCCATATTGACACCATGGCACAGTGGTTTAAGGGCTCGCAGAACAACTGCATCACAGTGGCCAGGGTTTGTATCCTGGTTGCGGCATTCTGCCAATGGCTGCATCTGGAAGAACAAATAGGTACTACACTGCCTGTAGTGGACGTGTAGATTGTCACACAGGGTACAGCAGTGGTCCTCAAACCCTTCCGTGGAAGGCCTAGTGTATGCTGGTTTTTGGTCTTTCCCTTCAATTAGAGCATAATTAGGACCTAGACTGCCAGGTGAGGGGAGATCCTAGCCAATTAGTGAGCTACTCCATCAGGCTTGTACAAGGTAAAAGCGAAAACCTGCAAACACTAGGCCCTCCTCATTGTGTAGGTTTGGGGCCTGTGATTTCCATTGTGTTTAACGCATGTATTAACTGAAGGTTTCTGTGTTGAATGAGCAGTGTGATGAAAATCGGACCTGGTTGACAATGCATACTTAGAGGAATCATGTGATCAATCTTTGACCATCCTACATTTGCTGTTGATTTACTGACAAGAAAAGGTTGAAGAGAAATTGAACATGCCAAATTGGGAAGGGTAATATTTTCCCCCACCCCTCTCTCCCCAAAAGTAATTGTATATTCTACGCCAGAGGTTTTTAACCTATGTGCCGCGGCACACAGGACTCCCCAAGAGTGCTGTGAATATTGTGATAATCTGATGTGTTATTTTTTGTGGGGTAGTTTATGCAGTGCTTTGTTCATAATGCTCTTTTTGCTCTCTGGTGAAGATTTCCCAAGCTGATCTGCCAGGGACCAATCTCTCACATCACACACTCAGATCATGTTCAATCCTCTAATCTGATTGGACAGTGAAGCAATTAAGGTCACAGCTGCAGTTAACAAGCAGGCACTTCTATTCCACTGAAAACCGTGTGTCTGTACACAAATGTCAAGCAACATCCCATATAAAACAAAGTTACTTTTTGCCATGTATTCACACACATTTTAAGTAGGCTAGCTGTGCCCTGCTATCTCCAGAATCATATATTTTCTTTTAGTGATTAAAAACAAAATTGTTAAGCAGCGCTAAAGCCTATATGTACAATCAGTTTTTTTTTCTGCACTATTTGTATTAGGTAACAACATACTGTATAGCTCTGGAAAAACTAAATTAACACTGGAAAAAGAAAGTTCCTCTGGTTTTACAATTCATACAGTAGGTGTGAACATTTTTGTTTTCCATAAATAACTGATAAAAATCTCCCAAATTCTAAATAAAAAACATTGTCATTCAGAGCATTTATTTACAGAAAATGACAACTGGTCAAAATAACAAAAACTGTGCAGTGATGTCAGACCTCTAATAATGCAAAAAAAATCATAATAACTTAAATAACACAATACTAATATATGGACTTGGGAGGATTTCAGAAATCAATATTTGTTGAAATAATAATAATAGTATAATAATAATCAATGGCTTTCATGAGACTTGTTATGCTGTCCACTAGTCTTTCACATTGATATTGGGTGACTTCATCCCACTTCTTGCAAAGAAATTCAAGCAGCTCGCCTTTATTTGATGGCTCGTGATCATCCATCTTCCTTTTGATTAAATTCCTAAATGTGTTGGTGTTTGATCCTGCCCAAGTGTGCCGTGTCATGAAAGAGTTTGGGAACCACTGTTCTATGCATCAAATATTTGTGTGGCCATATCTTTACAAATATACACTCACCAGCTTGCTAGTACTGTGTTGAGGCCCCCTTTTGCCTTCAGATCTGCCTTAATTCTTTGTGGCATATATTCAACAAGGTGCTGGAAACATTCCTTTGAGATTTTGGTCGACATTGACAATATTGCATCATGCAGTTACTGCAGATTGGTTGGTTACACATCCATGATGAGTTTTGTGCTATGGCGGGTTATCCTGCTGGAAGTAGTCATTAGAAGATGGGTACACTGTGGTCATATAGGGATGGACATGGTCAGCAACAATACTCATGTAGGCTGTGCATTCAAACAATGCTCAATTGGTACTAAGGGGCCCAAAATGTGCCAAGAATGTATCCCCCACCCCATTACACAACCACCACCAGCCTGAACCTGAAGGCAGGTAGGATCCATGATTTCATTCTGTTAAAGTCAAATTCTGACCCTACCATCTGAATGCCACAGCAGAAATTGAGACTCATCAGGCCAGGCAATATTTCTTAAATCGTCTATTGTCCAAATTTTGTGGGCCCGTGCAAATTGTAGCATCAGTTTCTTGTGATTAGCTGAAAAGAGTGGCACTTTGAAGGTACTTCTGCTGCTTCATCTGCTTCAAGGTTCGATGTGTTGTGCATTCAAAGATGCTCTTCTGCATACCTTGGTCAAACAAGTGGTTATTTGAGTTACTGTTGCCTTACCATCAGCTCAAATCAGTCTGGCGATTCTCCTCTGACCTCTTCCATCAACAAGGCTTTTTCGCAACAGAGAACTGCCTCTCACTGGATATTTTTTTTCCGACCATTCTCTGTAAACCCTAGAGATGGTTGTGTGGGAAAATTCCAGTAGATCAGCACTTTCTGAAATACTCAAACCAGTCCATCTGGCACCAACAAACATGCCCATGTTCAAAGTTACTTAAATGACCATTCTTTCGTGTTCTGATGGTTGATTTGAACTTCTGCAGATCATCGTGACCATGTCTACATGCCTAAATGCATTGATCTGCTGCCACATGTTTGGCTGATTAGATATTTGCATTAACAAGCAATTGAACAGGTGTACCTAATGAATTGGCCGGTGACTGTAAGTGTAAGTCTTATAAGAAATGTAAATATTATATGAAAATTATATGGCATTTTAAAACTAGCTTTTAAATAGAGACCAACAGTTTACTTTTGTGATTTGTAATTATAATAATGTAAATGATACAACAAACCTTGTGGCATTACAAGCCAGCTTTAAACGACCAATGATAACCCGAGAGTTATAACCACAAATTTTATTTAGCAGCATACAGTATGACATAATATCATTGACCAAGACACTCCCTTCTGTAAAAAGGAAATATCTGTTCATCTAGACAGTTTTTCTATTAGAATGGTCTATTAATGGAGTTCACTGTTGATAACAATTGCTAATAAGCTAGTTCTAATAAACACATGTTGGCCAATTGGTGCTAATGCTACCGTATCTGATGAACTATTTTACAATAGAGACTATTGATTTCCTGGAGAGAATCCTAATCAATTAGCCTTGTCTGGGATGCTCTGTAAGTTAATCTGATATTCTAGACTGCAATGCTAATTTATGTTAGTGGCATATAGTCATATTTCAATATTGTACCTTGTGGACAACAGAAATAGACAAAGACATTAACCACTTCAACAAAAATCGTTTTTAATGTGTCTGACAATTCATTATTGAATTTCACTCTCATTGATGAATCAGTAAGCGTACTCAGCCGCCGATTTTAAAGAGTTGATAAGTTGTTCCTTAGAGGATGCGAATGATGGTTATCCAATGAGGGTGTTTCGGAGAGAAGCAGTTGGTGCTGACAGGTCTCTTTAATCAGGCAGTTGGTATGCTTCAAGGCAAGAGGGTTTTGATGTCACTGGGAGGGCGGGATTAACACGTGTCGGATGTTGTGGGATCAGTTTATACACAGTACAGCAGAGGGCGCATGCATGCTGATGCACAAACGTACCACCACACAAATACACACACTAGAAAACTTCAGTCAGAGGTGTGTGTTAGTATTCCGGTGAAGTAGCAGGCGATCTCCAGTCCAGTATAAATAATGAAGCAGGTCTTTTATCAGTCTCTGCTCTCCAAGGATGCACTCAGCCCCTTCTCCATATCCAGACAGGATTTTTGTTATAACTCTGTAATTGTATTATTCCTATCTTCCTAATACTAGCCTCCCATGGCCAGCCTACCAAAACCCTGTTTGAGTTGGCATTAGGCATTCACATTTGATTGGCCCTACGATTGAATAATTGTAAATGGCCTTGTTAGGCTCTAAAAGGTGTTTCGCCTGTCTCTTTTCCAGGATCAGCTCCAGGTATTAGATATAAGCGTTTGATTAGGCTTGGGGCCCGAAACCCAAGACATGTGTAGGTCCCGCTTTTGCTGCCAAAACAGCAGCCCTATTCGCAACAAAATGTGATGCACCTTTTTATCAGAAACAGCATTCACTTTTTCAGCAATTTGAGCTACAGTAGCTCATCTGTTGTATCAGACCACACAAGCCAGCTTTCGCTCCCCACATGCATCAATGAGCCTTGGCCGCCCATGACCTTGTCGCCGGTTCGCCACTTTTCCCTCCTTAGACCACTTTGGATAGGTACTGACAACTGCAGACTGGGAACACCCCACAAGAGCTGCAATTTTGGAGATGCTCTGACCCAGTCGTCTACCCATCACAATTTTGCCCTTGTCAAAGTCGCTTAAATCCTTATGCTTGCCCATTTTTCCTGCTTCTTCATTTTATCATCAAAGGTGGTGTGTTAGATATTACATTGAATAATAGAAACCACTTTATACAGGACCTAGACTACCAGTAACCGACATTATGCATTTATCTTCACGAACCCGTCTGTGCTCTGAATCAGCCACAAATGTCTTCACAGTACGATGATCACACTTAAGTATTCGTGAAATATCTAATGTTTTCATACCTTGTCCAAGTAGTTTTCCCTTAATTGGGCTCACCTGGCAAACTAATTATCACAGGTGTCTGCAAATGATTTCATTGATCCAAAGAGCCTGTTTATGATACTTAATTCCAATTTTAAATAATTTGAAATGTGGTGTATAGAACAAGGAACAGATTAGGCCTATAATACACAGTGTGTGATTTGGAAAAATCAGACGGCGTACCAGTTAAGAAAGAAAAGTCAAAGTTGTTTTATTGAGCGCAAAGCAAATCGCACAAGAATTGTGTTTGCGTGGACAACGGTGAGAGAAAACGATAAGCCTGTACTTATTTTGCTACATTTTAAGGCAATACAAGTTAAATTTGTTTTTATTATTTTTATTTAATAAATAAATCGCCATCCCACAGACCTGTCCAAGGAGTTGCGGCGTTAATGACAAACCATGATTAGATGGAATTGGGAAGGGAGAAAAATTGGGAAAATAAATAAATAGTTGGTGTCATGATGCCAACTAAACATGATATTACAGAGAATATGATCTTTAGAGTTCAACATTGTTATTGCCACAAAATACATCCAGCTAAATTAAGCAAATGACAATCAGTAGAATTAGTAAATGTTTGTTTTTTCTAATAAATTATTAATAGCTCACCACTTTATTACAGTACACACAACAGCAGTGCCATGTGCTGCATTGGATTATGAGAAGTTGTTGTCAAAGTCAGTATTGTTCGTATTCATATTGCTTGGCTTGCTATGTCAGCCCACTGTAGCACTAGCAGAATTTATCATTATTTTGCCATTGAAATTGAATGTACTATGCAAAGCTTAGTTATGTTATTAAGCAAGCTCACTAGTTAGCTCATCAAGACAAAGGGGTGATGAGCTAGCTGGCTAGAAAGCTAGCTGTTTAATTAGTATACATCCACAATTGTTGTCAGTTTTATGAGTTTTGTTCAGTTTAGACAATGCTAATTTGTCAAATACATACCGGTAGTTAATGTCTTGTACAGCCTGGTTTTCGCCTTCATTATTGTTATTAAATAAGCTAACATACAAACAGGCACTTATAACATTTAGTATTCCTTGTTTCATGCAATGTTTTAACAGATTTCTTTCTTGTTCTGTCTTTTTAGGCCTTTTTCTAGAGCAATTGATGGACAGACTGCATCAGTGCAACCTCTGTATTCTCACTGCATTTCTATTGGTTAAACAAAGGTAAACACTGATTTGCTAATGCCACCTGACTGACTTTGCAAGCGATTTCCATGTCAACTTTGACAGTATCCTTAAATGTGCAATATGTAATTTTTGGCCGCCAGGGGGCTCTCAATCAAAACAATAGCAAAAGATGTACTTGGATGACGTCGGGAGGTTGCGTGGGATCATGGGTTTTGTTATCGTCGTCAATGACAACCTTCCAATCTAGCATCTCTGGCAGAAAAAATGTTCACTGACAAAGTAATATATTGTTAAAATATTATAACTTTATTCACGTTATGTTTGGCGGCTCCCTGGATCTTATAACAACTAGAGCAGTCACAGGATATATGACGACATTTACGGGCGACAACATGAAACGTCCCGTGTCTTCGAATTATGTTACAAATTTCTCTGGATTTGAAAGTTAGTGGAAACATTTAGGATAATGTAAGTACACAACTAAGAAATATATATAATATATGTATAGTGATGTTTGCTTTTAATGCTCAGTATGTATTTTGTTATTGTTTTGATTGATATTACATATTGTACCTTTAAGATAAACATAGCCGAGATATCACTAAACAGTCACTGTACTGTGCTTATTGCTGTGTGATCCTTTTAGCCAAAATGTCACCAAAGAACAGGAGATCCAGTGCAAAAAAGATGCACTCAAAATTGCTTAAAGAACCTTCAACCTTGGTTAATACTAACAAGACAACTCTCAGTAGTAGCTCTACATTATGAGGAAAGTAATGACATGTTGTTGGAATGGACTACAACTCCCTGTGGTGTCCTCGCTCAACTGACAACAAAATATTATGTATGTTTCCCAAATTGTCTTAAACTAGTTTTTGATTCCCTCTGGCATTGAGTTCGTTAATAATAAAGAATGTGTATTACTTGAAAATGTTACTTTAATTTGTCATTCATTAAGAAAATCCATTGAACGTATGAAATGATTAGAGTAAAAAAATATTCATTGTATATTAACCTATTTTTATATGCCACATTTTCTTAATTTAAAAGAGATTGTAAATCAGTTTATTTTTTGCAATTTACTTCCACACCTTGTTTGAATAGGGTTCAACCTCCTGCACTGTCCTTGCAACAACTGACAACAAGGTAAAAAAAGACGTTTCCCAAACTGACTTAAATGACATACTGTACCTGTTTTTTATTCCCTCTGTAAATGAGTCAGTGGGTTTGTATTGGAAATTACATTTCCTATATCCAATTTTCTTACGTATAGCTATAGTGTGCGGCCCTTCACTTGGTTTCAAAAATTAAATGTGGCCCTCAAAGAAAAAGTTTGCCCACCCTTAATTTAAGCTAAGATAGCTTTTGTTTTTGAGTTAGTAGCTGGTTGAGACTCAGCTGCGCCCTGACGCTATTACTGTATCATCTCTGCTCAAGGGGCAAACTCCGAGGCTGACAAATGAAGCCAACAAGTACAAAAAAATGCAATTCATCGAATGGCCACTTGAGGCTGGCTGCAGAAAGGAGCAATTTCAATAGACCTCTATGGCAAAATGCTCAACTTTACAGCAGAAATAAACATGTTTATAGCCTGGTTCAAAAAATGGTTTTGATGTATATTGCTTATTTCCCTCTATCTGTCAACTGTGGGGGGAGTGAATTTTTTTAT
>JACXGM010022908.1:0-16466 GCA_016801145.1 Umbra pygmaea | reverse complement strand
TATATATATATATATATATATATATATATATATATATATATATAAATAGAATATATTAATATTCTATTTGTGTTTATTGTAGATATCTTTTGTGTTTTGTATATGGCCAGTGTAATGCACTGTTGACTTTGTTTAGTGAATTATATTATGTGTGCTGTGTGGCACCTCCCTTTCTTTCACCTGGTACTGATTGGGGACTGAGTTGGTCTAATCACCTATACACTTTCAACTGGTTAGCTCAGTCCCTATATTAGTCCGGGTGAACGATAGGAGGGTGCGGTTCATTATTGTATTGTCACGGTAGGTTACTTGGAGTCCAGGAAGTGATATTCTGATCGTATATGAGTGTGAGAAGAGTGATTTTCAGTTTGAAAGTATTGCATACGCTCTTTTATAGGTAGCTCTAAGCCTTCTATGCCGCTAAGAGAATAGCAGTGATTCTATATTATCGTTGTGCCTCGCTGATAGATTCACCTGCACTGCATTTGTCTATGTACACCTTCCTGGATTTCTTCAGTAAAAGATACAAACTCATCAACCATCTGCCTGAGTCTCCCTCTCTCCACACTACACCTGCATATTCGTGACACATTACAACAGCTGCTATTTGAAAGGTTATTCATTTTTAGGTTTATTATTATTACTATAATATTATTATTATTATTATTTGAGTGATAGGCTACCTTTATACCGATGATACAGTGTATATCATCAATAAATTATCAAATCAATCTCCAATGGCTGGATGTAGAATATTCAAGCTAGCGTACCTTGTCACATCACTCTCCAGCCAGTCCTTGTGAGTTCAATTGCAAAAGTATAGTTGCAGATTGTCTACACCACGTTCCAAATTAATATGCAAATTGCAATCTCAGACACTTGTGATAATTAGTTTGCCAAGTGACCCCAATTAAAGGAAAACTACTTAAGAAGGATGTTCCACATTATTAAGCAGGCCACAGGTTTCAAGCAATATCGGAAAGAAAAAGGATCTGTCGGCTGCGGAAAAGCGTCAAATAGTGCAATGCTTTGGACAAGGTATGAAAACATTTCATATTTCAAGAAAACTTAAGCATGATCATCGTACTGTGAAGAGATTTGTGGCAGATTCAAAGCTCAGACGGGTTTGTGCAGATAAAGGCATAATGAGAAAGGTTACTGCCAGACAAATTCATCGGATTAAGGGAGCAGCTGCTAAAATGCCATTTCAAAGCAGCAAACAGGTATTTGAAGCTGCTGGTGCCTGGTGTGAATAAACCTACTATTCGGCCACCCCTTACCAGGGGCGGCGGCAGGGTATGGCTTGGTGGGGCTACAGCCCTACCAAAAATCGTGTTTGCCCCACCTTAGCCCCACCATGAATTATCTGTGCCGACTTAGTTGCGTTTTTATGTTTCGGTGCAGAGTATGTGAGCGCAGCGGAGTGGAAGCGGAGCGAGGAGCGGAGCTGACCCTGTTTACCAGAGCGCAGAGCAATATTTGAAGGCTCTCACTCAAAATCGCTTCAGTAGCGCTCACTTCACATACCGTAGTCAGGACAGCCTAATGAGCCTCTACATGTAGGTTACTTGGCTAGTGGGCGTTGTTAATGTGTAATCATGGAATTCCCTAAATAGTAATAAACTAACAAAACATACAGGTGCAAAATCAAGATTATCTACAAAAATGGAAGGTGAGGTTATATAGGTCCAGTCTTATGGAATATGAAAAGACATGCCTATCTCTCACAAGCACGATAATTTACTGCGTGCACACATGAACAGAAAGAATTGAGGTGCGTATCTATCTACTGGTAAGACTGAGTTATAAAACCAGCAATTAAAACATTTAGTTCATTCACTTTGTATTACATCATTTTCATTTTATAAAACATTTTAATTTATCTTCACAATATATAGAAAATACATAGAGAATATTTGTAAAAGGAGAATGCACTGTTTTGTATTAACAGTTGTATACTGTATAAAACTTTTTTCGTTTAGCTACATGGTCACACTTTCATGTTTATTTTAACAACGTTATAACAATTCAAGGCCATTTAGTTTCAATATTTCATTTGTAATATGACTTAAAAAATAATTGGAGCGATTTTGGAGTGTTAACTCCGTTAACTATCGCAGCTTGCGCTTTCGCTCTCTCTCCGTCGATTGTGTGTGTGTGTGTGTGTGTGTGTGTGTGTGTGTGTGTGTGTGTATTTTTGTTCACTATAACGGAACATTGCACATTCGCACTGACAGTTCTATACTTTGGAAAAGGTTAACAGTATATTAAATTGGTATCTGATTCTAGCGTAAATAGGATCAATCTTAAAAAAACTAAATATATAGCCTATATTTTTGGATCGATCTGCCCATCCCTATTGGGTGTGTAGTGGACAGGTTTGCGTGACAAAATTAACAATTTGAAATGGCGCAAATACACTATTGTCTTAACCCAGTAGTAGTGATTTCCACGTCGGTTGCTCTAGATGTAATTTGCGTGTGAAAAAAGGAGTCAGTCCGACGTGGTATTTCTAGCTACTGGGAATGATGTTATGCTCTATTCTATTGTGTATGTACATTGAAATTCAGATGCTGATTTGAGCCCAACCACTGTGTGGATTTGCCCCACCATAGTTATGCCCAAAAAAAATACTCTGGCGCCGCAACTGCCCCTTACAAATACTTACAAGCAGAAATGGTTGCAGTTGGCCCAGAAATACATGAAGACAAATTTTCATACAGTCTTGTTTACTGATGAGTGCCGTGCAACCCTGGATGGTCCAGATGGAATGAGTAGTGGATGGTTGGTGGATCAGCAAGGAGGTGGCAGAGTCATGTTTTGGGCCAAAATCATGAGGATAGAGCTGGTAAGCCCCTTTAGGGGGGGAGAGAGCTGGTAGGCCCCTTTAGGGTCCCTTAAGGTATGAAAATGACCTCGGCAAAGAACATAGTTTCTGACTGACCACTTTCTTCCATGGTACAAAAAGAAGAACTGTGCCTTCCGTAGCAAAATCATCTTCATGCATGACAACGCACCATCTCATGCTGCAAAGAATACCTCTGTGTCAATGGCTATTATGGGCATAAAAGGAGAGAAACTCATGGTGTGGCCCCCTATCCTCCCCTGACCTCAACCCTATTGAGATCCTTTGAAGCATCCTCAAGCAAAAAACCTATGAGGATGTGAGACAGTTGGCATAAAAAATGTAGCTCTGGGAGGCTATTCTGACATCCTGCTGTAATGGCTCCTGCACTCTGATAAAATCAAAGTCCGTAATCAGGATGACAGGGTTCCGTACACAGGCTATGCCAAAACGGAAACAATCCACAATCCAGGAACAGTAAACGTAGACTAGCAGGGTTCGGTACACAGTGCAGGCAAAAACCATACAAATCCAAAATCCAATAGAGAGGTCACGGGAAAGGCAGAGGTCAAACACAATCCAAAAAGCAGAGTCCGACAGAAGAAAAACCAAACTGTACCAGAGATCAGATAATATAGAACGCTCAGTATGAAGACAAATGTACTTACGATACCTCGCAAAGAGGAACTGGGAAGTGCTGGAATATATGGAGAGTAGTGTGAAGCAGGTGAATGGAATTTAGGTGATTGAGTCAGAGTTATGGGAATTGTAGTTCTGAGCAGTCATGGAAGGGGAAGCTGTAGTTCTCAGGGAAGAGGAACTGGGGAACGTTACACCTGCAAAGATGATTTCAAAGTAGGGGTCCTATGTTAACAAGTAACCTGCCCTGTTAAGATGTGTTTGATTGAAATTGCCTCCTAATGTTGCAAAATCAACAAATGACCATTTTCATTTCTTTACGACCTATAAAATGTTTTCAAACTCTGTTGTGAATAATAATTTGGAACAGTGCATTTTGAGATTTTTATTTCTGAAAAGAAACACTGTTTTCATTGGGTGGTTTGTTTAATGAAATTTGACTTATGCCCTAATGGTTGGTGACTTGAAAATTATACTGACTGTCACTTGCATCGACTATTTTGGAAAATCAGTGTAAAATATAATTTGCATAATCATTTGGAATGCGGTATAATCCTTCCTCGTATGAAGGTTTCTGTGTAGAACGAGAATTGTGATAAGATTCTGAAGGCTAAGTGCATGTGACATGTGCTTGACGGAAGCATGCAAGTGCCTTTATCCATCCTGCAGCTGCTGAGGAGTTGCCAACAAGGCGGGGTCAGGGGGAATTGGAAATTACCTGATGGAAAGAATTGGACATGACCGCTTCACTTTTTTTGTTATTTTACACCAGTGGTTCCCAAACCTTTCCTCAGGGACCCCCAGACAGGCCATGTTTTTGTTTTAACCCTAAAATGGCAGACCTTATTCAATTGGTCAAAGATGTAATGTGTAGTTGACTAATTTAATCAGTTGTGTCATTCCAGGGTGAAAATAAAAACATGACCTGTCTGGGGGTCCCTGAGGAGATGTTTGGGAACCACTGTTTTACACCCTTATTCGAACATTGATTAAATTCATTTTTTCCCTAAAAATTCTATAAACAATATCCCATAACGACCATGTGAGAGATCAGTTTGAAATTTTGCAAATTTATTAAAAATAAATTACAAAAAATCACATATACATAAGTATTCACCTCCTCTGCTCAATACATAGTTGAAGCACCTTTACAGCCTCAAGCAGCAATTACAGCCTCAAGTCTTTCTGATGCTACAAGCTTGGCACACCTATTTTTGGGCAGTTTTTCCCATTCTTTTTGGCAGGACCTCTCAAGCATCATCAGGTAGGATGGGAAGCATGGGTGCACAGCCATTTTCAGATCTCTCCAGAGATCTGGGCTCTCGCTGGGCCACTTAAGGACACTCACAGAGTTGTCCTGTAGCCACTCCTTTCTTATCTTGGCTGTGTGCTTAGGGTCATTGTTCTGTTGGAAGATGAACCTTTGTCCCAGTCTGAGTTCCAGATTGCTCTGTACCAGTATAAGTTCCTCTCATGCCATCTCCACCAACTCTCTACCTGACACTGTCACTTCACAACATCCTTACTCATCTGAATGTAGCACACACTACAGGTCTCATTCACTGGAATTCTGAACACATTTCCTACCTATACATATGCCTGTAAGTTTGGTCTCTTCTTCACAAGGTATTGTTCATTCCAAACATACTGAGCGCTATATTTCTGATCTGCATTTTAATAATTGTATTGACCATTGCTGTTTCCTTGACCACCGAGCTATGGATTCTGTCCTGTGCCTTTGCCTGAGATTTCCCGTGCATCGACCCTGCCCACTTGCATGGGCAACGTTTACTCTTGCACTCTGATATCTACTGTTATATTTGTATACAGGGTATCTACCCTGCATCTCCAACCTCTTTACCCTTACATTATTCAGTATTAAATCTTCTACAAATCTCCTGAATTGAGTCCTTACAAGTAGGTTTTTGGCAAGGATGTCTCTGTGCATTGCTGCATTCATCTCTCCCTCGATCTTGACTAATCTCCTAGTTCCTGCCGCTGAAAAACATGCCCATAGCATTCTGCTGCCACCACCATGCTTCACTTTAGGGATGGTATTGGCCAGGTGATGAGCGGTGCCTTGCTTCCTCCAAACATGACACTTGCCATAGCGATCAATCTTTGTTTCATCAGACCAGAGAATTTTATTTCTCATGGTCCGAGAGCCTTTCAGGTGTCTTTTGGCAAACTCCAAGCGGGCTCGCATGTGGCCACTCTACCATACAGGCCTGATTGGTGTAGGGCTGCAGAAATGGTTGTTCTTCTAAAAGTTTTGTTCTCTCTCCACAAAGAAATGCTGTAGCTCTGTCAGAGTGACCATCGGGTTTTTGGTCACCTCCCTGACTAAGCCCCTTCTCCCCCGATCACTCAGTTTGGCGGGCCGGCCAGCTCTAGTAAGAGTCCTGGTGGTTCCAAACTTCTTCCATCTACGGATGATGGAGGCAACTGTGCTCATTGGGACCCTCAATGCTGCAGATATTTTTCTGTATCTTTCCTCAGATATGTGCCTCTGTACAATCCTGTCTCGGAGGTCTACAGACAATTCCTTGGACGTCATGGCTTGGTTTGTGCTCTGACATGCACTGCTAACTGTGGGACCTTACATAGACAGGTGTGTGCCTTTCCAAATCATGTCCAATCAACTGAACTTACCCCAGCTGGACCAATCAGGTTGTGGAAACATCTCAAGGATGATCATTGGGAAAAGAATGCACCTGAGCTCAATTTTGAGTGTCATGGTAAAGGCTGTGAATACTTATGTACGTGTGCATAAATTTGCTAACAATTCAAAAACACTTCTTTCAGATTGTTATTATGGAGTATTGTTTGTAGACTTTTTAGGGAAATAATGAATTTAATTAATTTCGGAATAAGGATGTAACATAACAAAATGTGGAAAAAGTGAAGGGCTGTGAATACCTTCTGGATGCATTGAATATGTGTTGAAACAGACAGAAATAAAAGGTGAGATTCTGTACTGTTGCCTCAATTTTAATCATACTTTCATGTGTCTTGAATGTCCAGCAAAATTAACCATTTTAAAAACTGTTCCAATACCAACGCATCATCTCTCTCCAGAAGGAACTTCAGACTGCCCTGGTGCCCTTAAAGAAGAAACTACAGATCTGTCATGAAATTAAACAAACCTGTGATCAAACAGCAGATCATATAAAGGCAAGTTGTACATGTTTCCAATAATAATGTATTATTGGATAAAGTTTGCAATAATAATGTATTATTGGAGATTTTCAATCATTTTACCATGTTCCTCTTGCATATTGTCTCCAGAGTCAGCTTCGGGAGGTAGAGACAGAGATTACAAAGGAGTTTCAGAGGCTCCATCAGTTTCTACACAATGAAGAGGCAGCCAGGATAGCTGCACTGAGGGAGGAAGAGGAGCAGAAGAGTCAGATGATGAAGAAAAAGATTGAGGAGATGAACAGAAAGATATCATCACTTTCAGACACAATCAGAGCTATAACGGAGGAGCTGAGAGCTGATGACGTATCATTCCTGCAGGTCAGGACACATTTCTCTGTCATAATGGTAAAGAATGGGTAAGATTGAATTGAGTCAGAAGATAACATTTCAGTTTTTCACTCAAAAATGTACAATAAAGTTGTATGTGTTTCAGAACTTTGAGGCTACAATGAAAAGGTAAGCATACTGCATTATTTCAGTCTTCTGGTACTGTCTGAATCCAACCAACCAACAGTACTGACATCAGCATGTTCGTCTAGGGCCAAGTATACGATGCCAGATTCACAGCTGGTTTCGGGAGCGCTAATAGATGTGGCCAAACACCTGGGCAATATGGCTTTCAGAGTCTGGGGAAAGATGCAGGAGATTGTTAAACACAGTGAGTGAGATTAATTAGATTGTCATTGTTGAGTTAGGTTTACGGAAAAGAATGTGACATTAATTTGATTATATTGCTGTTTTTTAGCTCCTGTCATTCTGGACCCCAACACTGCACATGCCTGTCTCTTCTTATCTGCTGATCTAACCAGTGTCAAATGTTCACAACAACGGCAGAAACTCCCTGAAAACCCAGAACGGTGTTTATACTATGCAGACGTTCTGGGCTCCGAGGGGTTCAGCACAGGGACCCACAGCTGGGAAGTGGATGTGGGGAAACATCCTTACTGGTTTTTAGGAGTGGTCAACATGTCCACCGACAGGAAGGACGAGGTAAATAGAACACCAAAGTCTGGAATCTGGGAAATTGGGCAGATGAATGATGAATATACAGCGGCAGGTGAGTCCATCTCTCTGAAGAAAAGACCACAGAGGATCAGAGTACAGTTGGACTACGACAGGGGGGAGGTGTCCTTCTACGACTCAAAAAACATGATACTCATCTGTAAACTTAAAGACACCTTTACTGAGAGACTTTACCCATTCCTCTCTGTGGGAATGGCTGGTGATAACTGTGATCTTCAGATCTGCCAAGCAGAGGTGTCTTTTAAACTTGTGTAATCACAATCAGTGCTTTCCAAATGTATTCAGACCCCTCAGCAATTATCTGATATTACTGAATAACCCTGAAAATATATTATGTTTGTTGATTTAAAACTCAAAATCAGTTATTGTGAAGCAATAGTGGTTTAGTGGAAAGTGGTTTAGGGGCAGTGGTTAGCCACTGCAACTGGATGTGGACTGAAGTCCCGACTCGTTTTGTTTGTTTCCTGTGTTTTATTGCTTTTAAGCTTACCTAAAAAGGTGTCAACTGCCTGGGTATACGATCGCCATGCAATGTTGTCCATCAGATTCTCCATGATAGAAAGTGGGGGCACATACATATGCTCTGAGAATGAACGAGCCAGGTGCGTACACTACCAGTACCCCGTTTCTATGTCCGCTAACGCCTGCTGGCTCTTAGTTGTACAACGAATGTTTATCGAGTCCAGAAAAAAGCGGCGAAGAAAGCTTGGTAGAAGAGCTGGGAGGCAGGTTCAATTAAGAAGAGCCTTAAGAAATGTACCATTTGCAACTTCTCCCTTGGTCTGGTGGCTGACTGACGGTGGAATGTGACCTTAATTTCTTCATTCTGTCTTCCTTGATGTCCACATGGGCCCGATCATCAGACCTCGGAGAAACTGTACCACAGAATGCGGTGCGTGCGCCAAGCACTTGAGGCTACTACTATTGGCTTCTGCTGTAAGTGTTAATCCTACACCTCTTAAGATGGCTTTGATAAATTTTGTCTTAATGAATAGTTTACTTCGAAGAACCTGGATTTTATGCTGCTAACGGAGACATGGCAACGGAATATGGAGTATTGTCATTTGAACGAGCTTTGTCCTTCTGGATTGTACTTTTATCAGCACACTGATACTTTCGGGCCGTGGTGGTGGTCTTGCTGTGGTTTTTAAAAAAACGTTTCACCTGCCAGTCGATGAACGCTAAAACATATTCTTCCTTCAAACTGCAGCTGACGAAAGTGGGTCATTTAAATCCATTCTATTGTATTTTAGTGTATAGGCCGCCTGGGCCAACGGCCTCTTTTCTGAGTGATTTCACTGATTTCTTATAATGAATTATTACGCTGGATAGAGTGCTCATTGTTGGTGATTTTAATATCCATGTCTTTTAGCTTTATTCAACATGTCTCAGGGCCTATGCACAATAAGGGCCATGCTCTCGATCTCGTCTTCTCCCATGATCTAAGTATTTGCAGATTACTTATTGAAGACACATTTGTTAGTGACTGACCATAATTGCCTTTTATTTGATCTTGTTGTTAATGGAGATCCTCTGCCTGTTAAACGTGCATCTTGCACGAGTATGATAAACCAGCTTGCCTTGGAAAAATTCTCTGCCGCTTTTGACACAAGCTTGGTTCTTCGCGCTAATGATGTAGATGCTCTTGTGCTATCTTTTAATGAACAGTGCACTCTAGTTTTGGATAAGGTAGCTTCACTTAAGTCCAGACAGTTTCCCACTGTAAATACATCCCCGTGCGCAGCTGTCGGAAGATTGAGCGTTTGTGGAAACCAACTCAGCTCCAGGTCCATCGGTTACACCTAAAAGATCTTTTAACCATTTTTAACGATATGCTTAGGGAAGCTGGAGCTACTTATTTTACAAATCTAATGTCCTCCTGTAGAGGAAATCCTAAAGTGCTGTTTGATACTATTAGTAACATTGCTTCTCCAGCTACACCTCATCTCCCTGTGTCCTCTTATGATGACTGCAATACAAGGTGAGAGCGGTCAGGACAAGCATTATGCCTTCAAATAGTCCCATTATAATTAGCCAGCCAAGAACACCAATCCTGGACTCTTTTCGCCCCATTACTCTAACCAATCTTATTAATTTAGTGGGAAAGATGAAACCATCTCAATGCCCTTTAGATATTCTGCCAACATCCCTACTGTTGAAAACAATTCATTCTATTGGCCCGTGGTTGGTTTCCATTATAAACAAGTCTCTGGTGCAGGGTCATGTTCCTAGCCATTTTCAGCATGCAGTGGTTCAGCGTTTATAATAACTATAGACCTATTACTAAGTTGCCATTTATTAAAAAAATTGTAGAAAGGGTTGTGGTAATGCAGCTAAACACTGTTATGGATGATCACAACATCCATGATTAATTTCAGTCTGGCTTTCGAGGGATGCACTCCACTGAAACTGCCCTCCTCAGGTTGTCAAATGTACTGTGCTTGTCCTGCTTTACCTAAGTGCAGCTTTTGATACTGTCGATCATAGTATTCTGATTGATAGGCTTAACAAATATGTGGGCATTTCTGGATCATCACTGGATTGGTTCTCCTCCTACCTTTCTGACAGGAGTTTTGCCATGTCAGTAGACACTTTTATATCAGTCCCTGCTCCTCTGTCCTGTGGTGTGCCCCAGGGTTCTGTGTTGGGTCCCTTGTTGTTCAGTTTGTATATGCTTCCTCTTGGAAAGATCATTAATGATTTGAAAGTTATATCTTACCATTGCTATGCAGATGACATCCAACTGTATATTTCCTTTAACCCTGACCAGCCTGACAAATTGTCACTCTTGCAGAGTTGTTTATCATTTATTAACAAATGGATGGCTGATTACCTACTGCAAGTGAACACTGATAAAACTGAGGTGATGATCATTGCCCCAGATAATATTTCTCCTAAGATTAGGCAGGCTTTTGGGCCCTTATCTACCTCTGATTGTGGCACTATGAGAAATTTGGGTGTCATTTTTGACAAATCTATGTGTTTTAACAGTCATGTGGAATCTGTTGTCCGTTCCTGTTACTTTCATTTGAGGAACATTGCAAAAGTAAGACATGTAGTTGCTAAAAAGGAGATGTAAATCCTTGTTCATGCTTTCATTTCTTCACGCTTGGATTATTGTAATGCATTGCACACTTGTCTAAACAAGTCAACCATTGACAAACTGGAAGTTGTTCAGAACGCAGCTGCAAGGCTCTTGACCAGGACCAATAAGCGTGCTCATATCACTCCGGTGCTGAAGGCATTACATTGGCTTCCTATTTATTTTAGAGTCCATTTTAAAGTTTTAGTTTTCACATATAGAGCTTTGCACGGTCAAGCACCCTCTTACATCTTAGACTTGCTCCACATACACACCCCTGGGTGGTCTTTGAGGTCTTCAGGTCAAGGCCTATTAACTGTCCCTTTAACTAATTTTAAAACAAGGGGTGACCGTTCTTTTTGCACGGTAGCCCCCAGGCTGTGGAATGCTCTCCCTGTCGCCTTAAGTGTCTTGGATACTGTAGACACTTTTAAAGCACACCTTAAGACACATCTTTTTAGACAAGCTTTTCGTTAGCATTTGATTTTCATGTATGCTGTTTCTATATTTGTATTGGTTTCTCGTCTGTAAAGCACTCTGGTCTGTGAAAATGTGCTACATAAATAAAATTGACTTACTTACTTACTTCATTGTATGTTGGGAAATATTTGTAATAAAAATAACTTAAATGTGTTGCATGCGTACTGTATGTATTCACAGAGATGAAAGACGTTGCCATTGCCAGTATATACTGTACAGTTACAATGCTTTTCTACAAGACTATTTTTATAGCTTTTCATTGACAGAACATTAGGAAGCATAGGCTGGGGATACAGGTATGCAGCGAGAAACAGAGAGGGAAGCACAGGCAGTGGCTAAGCAGGGGCTCAAACCCCTGTCCCCAAGGGGAATGAGAGGTCCAGAGTCAGGAGCCTAGACTGCTTCACCAAACTCTGGTACACCACCCAAGTTTCAGATGGACATGGACCACTTTTACATTGTTGGCCTAAAAAGTATTTTTGAAATTACAAAAAAACATGGACTGTAAATCATGATGAAAAATATCTCAAAGGATAAAGTTTTGTGTTGCTGATTGCTGGATAGACATGTTATATATGACATGTGTGACATCACAACTTTATACTGTACTAAATGCACTAGTAACCAGTTTATAATAGAAATAATGCAATTTGGGGTTTTAATATATTGTCAGTATACTACCTCTAAGTGCTTTCAGGACAGTCATATTGCCCATACACTACACCCCCTCATACTTTTCAACTGCCAGGTGGCTTTCAGTCACTATTCCTCTTTATTTCACACACAGCTGATTACTGGCCTACCTGTTAGATAACTTACACAATGTTATTGCCACCCTTTACTGTACTCTGTCTGCTATTCACATCAACCTGATGAGAAAGAAGAGTTCCATTCCTTGTATTATCTCCCTCTGTTATCAGCGGCATGCTAATAAATATAATGATAAGCCCTGATACAATCGCCCAACCCACACACCAACTATAATTTACCTGTGGAATCAGATCGTTATCTCCACTCGTTTCTTAGTTTCACTAACTGACCTGTTGAGGGTGAAGTGTGTAGAAATCCAGAGGTCTATGTTTACACCACAACATTAAACTTGATCTTATCAGGGAAATATTTTTCTCACTTAAGACATTTTTTGTAATAAATCAACAACAACAACACATTTTAACCACAGCATGTTATTATTTATATATTTTCTTGTGGAATTTTTTGTATTTAAAATGACAGAACACTATGACACAGAGGGTAGTGAGATGTGTATGTAGGGGGAGGAAGGGCAGAGACATAGATGGCCAAGTCAGGTCTCGGGATTTTGTAATATAGCTTTTTTTTCTCTAGCAATAAACCAAGTTAAAATGATATATATTTTTAATTGTTGTTTTTCAGATTTTAAAGAGATATTTTAATAGATTTCCATCATATCTACCTTTTATAATCATTTACATGTATATGTTTACATGACAAAGAAAGCTGATCTGACCTGACATATTGGTATAAATGAAAATGGCCGGATAAATATACAGATGATCTGCCATTACACCAAAGGTGATATAGAGAAATTGACTAATTGCTAAATATAGTTGTTTTATTTATTTATTTATAGTGGCTGTCATACCCCCTAGGGGCCAAAATGGGGTTGGTCCATACCTTTACAATGTATCTTCTCAGTACATATGGTGTATCTACATTTGATTACCTCTGTTTCAAATTTGGTGCTTTTTATGTGCTCCACATTTTTTATTGTTATTGTGTTTTACCATTTCATCTTATCTATGTACCGCTAGCATATATAAATAAATATACAGTGCATTCAAAATGTACTGAGACCCCTTCACTTTACCCACAATCTTACATTAGAGCCACAAATCCATGTCAACCTACACACAATACCTGATGTCAAAGTAAAACACAGTTTAAAAATGTTTGCAAATGTATAAAAAAATATAATCAGAAATATCATATTGACATCTTTACATTTAATTTGTTTAGCAGACACTCTTAAATAGAGCGATGTAAACTAAGTGTATACATTTGAAGAGATCTAGGTAAAGCTAGCTGCTGTTGAACCTGTATCAGCACTGTCCCCTTCTTTTTCACTTGCCCTATGGTCAGTGTCACCACTGGAAGACATACAGTTGTGGTTATATATCTGCATACCCTAGCAGAAACTGACATTTCAGCATTGATTTTGACAATATGACTGCTCAGTGCTCATGCAAAAAATCTGACTGTTTTGTAAGGATAGGGATCATATGAAGCCATTCATTATCACACAGTTCTGTGGCTCCTTTGTAAACCATACTGATAACAGAAATCACCAAACATGCCCTGATTAAAAGTTTACATACCCTTGAATGTTTGGCCTTACTGACACACAATGTGACACACACAGGTTAAAATGGAAGTTAAAGGTTAATTTCCCATACCTTTGGCATTTTAAATTGCAATTTAAACGTGGATGCACTGAGCAGGCTAGATTCTGAGCCATGGGGAGCAGGAAAGTACTGTCAAAAGACCTGTGTAATAAGGTACTGGAATGGCATAAAGTTGAAAAAGGATAAAAAGATATCCAAAGCCTTGCAAATGCCAGTTAGTACTGTTCAATCTCTTATTAAGAAGTGAACGATTCAGGGATCTCTTGATACCAAGCCAATGTCAGGTAGACCAAGAAAGATTTCAGATTAAACTACCAGAAGAAATGTGCAGGATACAATGAAAAACCCACAGGTAACATTGGGAGACATACAGGCTGCTCTGGAAAAGACAGTGTGGTTGTTTCAAGAAGCACAACAATACTTGAAAAAAGGTAGATGCATGGTCGAGTTGTCAGAAAGAAGCCTTTACTGTGCCAGTGCTACAAAAAAGCCCAGTTACAATATGCTTGACAACACCTTGACACCAGTCGCGGGCGGTGGAGTGACGTTTGGGTATGCACTGGCATTCTGCCAGCAACACTAAAAATGAAATCACAGGTCCGATATAAGGAAAAATCCTCAAAATAAAAGTCCATCACGCACGATTATCTCATGAACCCTACATGGTAGCAACTATTGTCAAAGTTTTTATTATCAAAGTTTTTAGGCTGTATTTGTTTTAATAAAAACATTATAGACTGGAGTTAGGAAGTGAAAATGACAAACCAACAACTCTGCAATGATGTAGGACATCATCCTGCACAAGACCAACAATTTCAGGAATGTATACTGTATGTCGCTGGGGTTTAATCTTTTAACAAACGTGTAGGAAAATATAGTGTGGAAAAAAAAGTATAAAACTTATGTGCGATATCTCCAGCTCTAATGAACCCACATAGAAAATCTACAACTTATTATTCACGCCGAATCTCCTCTTTCTAAATATACCAGACAATAGTTGCTACCTTGTAGGGTTCATGAGAAAATCGCGTGTGATGGGCTTTTATTTTGAGGATTTCTCCTTATACCGGACCTGTGAAGGCATTTTTAGTGTTGCTGGCAGAATGCCAGTGCATACCTAAACGTCACTGCACGGCCCGCTGCTGCTTGACACACCTCACAGTTTCTGGCACACTGTAATTGTGAGTGACAAGACCAAAATAGAGCTTTATGGTCACAACCATAAGCGCTATGTATAGAGAGGGCTTAACAAGGCCTAGAGTGAAAAGAATACCATCCCCACTCTGAAGAATATCATTGATATTTTGGGGGTGTGTGAGCTCTAAAAGCATGGAGAACCTTGTGAAAATAGATGGCTGTCACAGTGTAGGGGGTGTAGAGAGATAAGGAGACTGAAGGCAGGTAGAATGGTGGTTGTTTGCAATGTTTAAGGGACACAATCCGGGAAAATAGTACATGAATGCAGGTTGCAGCGTACGCCTGAAGCGAGTGCACAGCGGAATTACCTATATGGCTTCATATAAACGACCCGCTCTCATTAGCGGCAGGAAATAGCTTCACATGCTCTTAACAGTGGCATGGGACACTGACAGCTAAACATAAGTAAAACGTATGCATTAACTTCCAGATTTCTAGGGACTCACTTCTCACAACTCACAGTTTACATGTAGAATGGTTGCAGTGTACCACTAAAGTGAGTGTACACCGAGTATACTTTAATACAGAGATGCCACAAGTTGGTGTAAGAGATTACTTTTCTGGGTTGGGGTGAGTTCACAACATATAAGAAGTTCCTCAGTACGACCCTATTGACCAGGTAAAAATTGAAGGTAAAACACTGTAAACTGTTACAGTGGATTTCCCGTCAAATTACAACCTTGTTTTTCAGAGTAGTCATGTTTTAGTTTTTCATAAATCACTGGTAAGTTATGAACTTCTTTTACCTGGTCAATAGGGTCTTACTGAGGAACTTCCCAAAAGTTGTGAAGTCAGCCCAACCCAGAAAGTAATCTATTACACTAACTTGTGGCATCTCTGCTTAAATAGCCTACGTGCTCTCATCAGTGGCACGGACACTGGTGGCTAAACATACAAGTACAGAGCATGTGAATTACCTTCCAAACTTTAGCGACTCACTTTTCACAACTCTACATGCAGAACATGAAGTAGCTCCCGGATAGCCTTTCAACACAACGTAACGTAAATTACAGTGACATATTCTTCCAATGCCCGACACCTCTCCTCAGTTTGGTACAGCTTATATCTATGACTAACTGACTAACTAATTGAACACGGCTGAATGTCGTTAACAATCAGATCTACAACATACCATCCTAACCAGGGGTTAAATTGGGATTTTTTATGTGGGGGGGGCTCTCCCTAGGGGGGTCAGTGGCATTTTTCAAAAAAAAAAATTGAAAAATAAACCATTAAATGGTATTCTGAAGAGTTTTGTGCAAAGACATGGAGAAATCAAGTCTTACATGATTTGTGCAAAACTGCAAGGTTAAGAGCCTATATTTTGCATTGCTGTAGTATCAACATGTATTAGGGCATTTAGCATTTACAGTACATTACTGTTAATCAGTCATCACTTGATTACACATTTTATTACCTTGTTTTATATAAGAAGTGGCCCATACAATGTGCCAAACATAATCTGCCACATGAAGAGACAGTGCAGCATATGACAGTAGCCACAGCTGAGAAGATATGGATCTGTGGTGACCAGGTTCACCTCACACAAACTTCCTTCTCCCATTCTCTCTATTTATTACTACTACAACACACACACACACACACACACACACACACA
>JACXGM010022906.1:0-16472 GCA_016801145.1 Umbra pygmaea | reverse complement strand
CTTATTTTCGCGACAGAATACATGCCTACATTCATTTTTCCTATCTCCAAAGTCCATTGGACTCACACGGTGACGTCAGCGTATGAAAATACCCCGCGAAATTTCAAATCTTGCTCTTACACTAGCCAGGCATGGGTAAAACATATCTCACTGTTCTACAAATGTCTGGGGGAAGCTACTAGCACCTCCAGATAGCTGTCGGGTGAAGTATCCCTTTAAGTGTGTAAACAGCTGGCTAGGTCAGCCAGCTGTTTAAACACTTGACAAATTTTTCTCAACTTTGTACCGCCCTACTTAGCTGTTTACACACTTGACATACTTTTAGCTAACAGATCACACATCACCGGGGATTCATATTATCTTATAAACATCTGTAGTCACATAAATGGTGTGTAACTAACCTGGAAATATTTAAAATATTACACAGAATTCTGCGACGCAGGACAACAGTTACTCATTTCTCCATTCATTTGGATTATGAGTTCATCTTGCTCTGCGCATTGCTAAGGGTCCCGAGTGACGCTGCTGGTGGTTACTGCTAACGTGTGTCCATTTTATGAAACAGCATGTCATTGTGTACTTTGTAATCTCTCATTAGTATTCAATTCTATAATTCAGAATAGAATAAAATATGATTGCAATAGACGAAAAGGAAACAAATAGTTATAATCTCAACAAGAACTTAGTTTTTACAGCAAAACCTAAACAACCCTTCATCAAAATTGATTGTCTATAATAGTGCTGGGCGGTATGACCAAAAATGTACATCACAGTATTTTTCAAGATTCTACCGGTTTCACAGTATATAGCCCGCAAACACAGAACGTTCCCCTAACGGTCCCTTATGGTTCCCATTTGGTTATTTTTTGGGAACCAAACAAGAACGTTCTAGGAACGTTCCCTGTAGGTTATTTTTAGGTTTAATTTTATAACCTAAGGAGAACGTTCTGGGAATGTTCCCTGTAGGTTATTTTTAGGTTCTATTGTTCGAGTAGGTTCCCAGAACGTTCCCCTTACCTTAAGGGAACGTTCTATTTACGTTAAGAAAACTTTCCTGGGTCACCAATATGGAACCTTAAGGGAACGTTCTGGGAACCAAAAACTAACATTCCCAGAACGTTCCCAGAACATAAAAGTTTTAGCTGGGAATACGGTATTTTCATTTTTTTCCATGCATAATCATGATGCAGGTGTTCCCAGCATTTTCTTCTGGTTGAGAGAGGAATTATTGCAGTAGATGGTGGAGCAAATTGCTCGTATCCGATGTTGTGAGTAGAATTTACAGCCTTGAAATCTGAATATTACTAGTGATAGTTGCTAGACAGTGTTCTTTCTCTAATCCAAATAGATCAGATGGACGAAGAAAGATTTAAACGTTCCAATGTTGCCCCCTGGCAACCGTTTTGTTCCATAAGCCATAAAGTGTAAAAGAAAAGAGAAGCTACCTGTAACGTTTCCAGTTCCTCCTTCCTGGATTGCTCAAACTACAACTTCCCTAGTCATGCCTGTTCAGAACTACAATTCCCATAACCCGGACTCAATCATCCAAATTCTGAACACCTGCTCTCACCCACTCTGTATTTAAGCCAAACACACACATTGCCTCTTCGCGAGGTATTGTAAGTACTTTTCATTTCATACTGAGCATTATATTCTTGTAAATGGTATTCTGGCCTGACCCCTGCATTGTGTTGAAGTATTCTGCCTTTGATTATCCTTTGTACCTTAGCATTTATTCTTGTCTTGTGATTCCGGCCTGACCCCTGCATTGTTGTTTGAAGAATTCTGCCTTGGATTTTCCGCTGTACCTTAGCCTACATTCTGCCTTCTTCAGTACAGAATAAACATTGTTCTTTTTTTACATTTTGAGTGAATCATTACACTACCATTAAAATGCTTGAACTTAATTGGCTTAAAAACATATTATTTTAATGTAATTATAAATTCCACGCATAATAAATTGATCCCTAAATTCGATGTGCCTTCCAAGATAAATGTAAATAGGTAAACCCGTTTACTAATTGTTCTGAGCTACAAAGCCAAAGAATGTGTGTGTGTGCTGTGCACTACGGTATGAAAAATACATGGAATCTGCTGCTTTAACCAACTTTAGTTAGACAAAACAACTAGCATCGTCCTAACTTGAGAAAGATAACAAAAAATATATTCTCAATTTAGCATGAGAAAGGGCAGTGAAGCGTCAGTCTTAACTATCATTAATGTTCAAGACTGTAATGATGGAAAACAATGTTTTACGTATTAGGATGGATCGCACAGCTGTAAGTGACTGATCGAGATTTGTTTCTAAAGTAGTTAGTACTGTTTTAACAAACAACACGTTACCTATTTCCAGGCATTTGATTGATAATCCATGTAGTTCGCTGCTAAAGTAAATAATGTGCCCTGTATCTTCGATTGAACAAAACGGTCTTTCTCCAAAGAAATTACTGCTAAATCTTAATGCAATCAGAGTCACAGCCTGTGCCCTGACTTTGCCTGCTAGCTACTATGCTACTATGCGTAGCTCAATCAGAGCTTACGCCCGGCTGTTGCAACAGGTATAAATATAAAGTCCGACGTAAAGGGCATTTTAGGTCGGACGTACAGTTAGGAACTATATATGTCTAGCTGGTGCAACCGGCCCCTGAGCACTACAGTTCATCCTCACCACTCCTCGCAGTCGTTTAGAAGCACCACATTGAAAAGGGTCCAAACTAAAACAGTGTCGCACAGCGTAGCGTTCCAGACGTTATGTATTCAAATACACCGGTATTGCGGTATATAAAAAATCCATATCTAACAAAAATAAACACCGGTATTCAGTGTGAAATCCGTCAGAATTAAAAAAACATCTAAAAATGAATCAATGTCAGATAGCAGAAGGTCTGTTGATGACGGTCTAACTCCCAGCACCTCATCGAGTTGTTTAACGTTACTTGGATCAGACAATGAGTAGGATGTTGTTGATGACGCTAGCAGCAGGACTATCGGTAAAACTCTCTATGTGCCCCCCCAAACATTGAGTTCCCCCCCAGGGTCCAACGTTAACTTTTTAATCACTGGCCCGGACTGAATTATTACTGGCCCATATTAAGTAAAAATAAAAAAAAATCGGTGTTTCTTTGCATAAATGCAGGGTCAATTGTCTGTGTGTGTGACCAAAAAACGACATCCATTAATGTATTTCCCCTCTTCACAACATGGTAGGTGAGACACATGTACAGAGGTTAAATTTGTGTATCTCAAACTAAGTGCGGCTGAGTTTACACTTTTTTTTTTGTGAAGTTCCTGAATAAGAACAAAATTACCAATAACGCAAGTTCATTAGTAACCAGTGATCTATGATATGAATATAAATAATATAAAATGTTTAATTAACTAGTTAGTTATAAACACCAATTATCTGGTTATTTAGGTTTTATTTAGGAACTTCCCAAAATGGGTAACCCCAGACGCAATTACTTGGTAATGCACAACAAATACTGCAGTAGTCTACATGTGTCCTAGGATTTAGTAATATGAACAAAATATATTGTCAGGATAATTTGACATCTTTTTTTTTTTTTCTTCCCTTCCCAATTCACTCTCTAATTCTGCCTTGTCGGTAGCTCCGCAACTCCTTGTACAGATCTGTGGGATGAGGAGGGGTAAGCTGCGCACATGGTTCACTCAACCACGTCGCCCCAGCCGCTGATAATTTTCGCACTGTTCATCCAAAACGGAGGACTTTAGTCGGATCATGCACAGGATGATTACGTTCACCGACTATACTTCTGCGATGGAATTTACAGGTGCCTTTAAATATGTAGAATATACGTGTATCACAATAATTTAAACAATCTTTTCATGGAATTCAAAGGATTTAGAAGTAGTAAATATAATGACTGTATTTAAGATAATTTTATACGTACATTTACATTTAATATTAATACTTTTTCCATAATCAACAACAACGATAGGGATGAATTGCTGCTCCATTAAGGTTTGAAAAGACGCAGTCAAATCTGATTTGTTTTTTTGCCCTTGTTTAATTCATAAAAAGATTGGAAGGAAAGTATTAAAAACTGTTTACCGAAATCACCTAGCTATATTTGGCCAATGTCCACAGTATAATAACTGAATAACGGTGTCAGTGCTCAATACATTTATTTTCGACCCACATAAACGGTTCTTTCGATTAAATTATCACAATCTTTTTAGTCCTGCGCTAATGCATACAACAATTTATTTGGTTAAATCAGAAAAGCATTAAAATATTATTGGTCAAAAAGAAGCCACCGGTATTGCCAAACACAGAGGGAGAAGGAACCGCATATGACAAACATAAATTTTATTTTGAGATTAAAAGCAGGGTAGGGACAAATATGACAAGCAAACCTTTTAATTCGAGACTTAAATGGCAAAATTGAGCACTAGCCCAACGTTAGTTCTTACTGGTCCCGGGCCATCGTGCCGAACCCTGCCCCCCCAGCACCCCCCTGATAAAAGATGTTCCCGGGGCTATGCTGGCAACCTTCCGATTATAAGTGTGACTCCCTACTCACTGAGCTATCTGACGCCACTCCTACAGATTGATGATGTCACTGAGGCTGGGCGTGTCCTTTCTGATCCTGGTCCTATCAGGAGAAGCCTGGGGGTTTCTACCTACTGGAGAGAAGGCCTCCTCTCATGTCAGTATGACACAGTCAGCTTTGCTACAGAAGGTCAAAGACGTGTGCCAGGCCATCGCCCAATCAACGCAAAGATTCTTCAACTCCACGGTAACAGTGGGTAGGCCAAGTGTATTTGGGTGTGTCTGAGAGAGGAATTCCAGTGCTTCCTTTCCTTCACTGCATCAAAGCTGACCTCTGACCTTTCCCTTCAGGGTGACTCTGCTGAGGAGCTTGTCCAGGCCTGCCTTGGTCCCACTGCCACCGGGGAAGTGTCAGCTGCCAAATTCAGATCTGCTCTGAATGAGATCAATGAACAGCACAGGCTGGTGGATAGAGACTTTGTGGACAGGTTGGTGCTGAATTAAAGATGCACTGTTTGTGAGATCTGGGGGTACTTACTTATGTTTTCTTCCTTTTCTAATTTTGTTTTTTGGTACAGTATGTGCTTGTTATGGTTGATTTTGCCTTTTGTTGTTGTTTGGGTTCGGTTTGGGTCATGTATATCTCTATTCATTGTTACTCGTTTGGTTCTGTAACCGTGTTTGCTTAATGTGTTGAACGTAGCGCTACCACTGATTTAGTCATGTTTGTCACCTGTGTTTTCAATGCTTATTATTCCTATAGTTTAGTTCTGTTTTGTGATTACTGAGCCATTTTAGTATAGTATTCTCCTTCAAGTACCAATTCTTTAGATTTCCTGTGTTTTGACCTAAGCTGTGGTATTTTGTTTTGACTTAGCCTTAGCCTTGCAATTTTGTATTGTTTGTCTCTGAATTTTTGATAGACCGGTCTTGATCCTTGCCTGCCTTCTTAACTCTTAACGTTTTTTCTGCTTTGCCCGTACTGGAACCATTGACTACCCAAGAAATGAATAAATACACTTACAAATCCTCCGCATTGGGAGCCTGCAACCTCTCTCTCGAACTCCATCATTACAGTTTGATTATTGGCCACTGGGTTTAAAAGTGTCCACATTAACTAAGCCAGAAAGTGTCCCAGAAAAATTGTGTACTGTGTCATTTAATAAATGTGCTGAATTGTGCCTCTTGTCATCAAAACCACTTACTTACAAAATTGGAATTTTATGGTTCACTGAGGTATGATATTAATTATATTTATAGATTATGCACATATTAATGTCGAGAGGCCGTACCTCAAATCTTGTCTGGCCCTGTTGAAACGATCAGGAAAACTCCCCGTCGTAGTGTTAGGGCCCCCCTTCCCAAGATGGCCGCTGACCCAAGTTATGAGAGCGAGGATGAGGAGATGCCTGCCCTCATAAGCGGGTCCGCACCCTCTGAGCTGGTGTTGGCAGCCTGCTCTCAGCCACAGCCTCCGGCAGCAGTCTGCCCACCGCCACAGTCTGCCCACGAGGCTGAGGCACCGGCTACGCCAACATCTGAGCCTCCCACAGCCACGGACCTGGAGGTCCTGATCCTCCCTCCGCCACCTGGGTTTGGTGATGACGCAGCCTGGGTGGAATCCGAACCCACTGCTTAGCCGCCACTGCCGTCCGGACGCCCGGCTCAGCCGCCACTGACGTCCGGACCCCCGTCGCCAACGTCCGAACCTGAACTGCCTGTCCCTCCTGACCCCGGGACCTCTGTCACTCCTGACCCCGGGCCCTCCGGCCTGCCCGTCCTCGGGCTCTCTGACTTGACTTGCCCCTTCCTTTTGCCCGCCTCAGTGTTACGGGCCTTGGGAGGGGGCTCTGTAACGCCCCGCTCTGTTTGGGCTGGGTAAAGGACATATGAGTGCCAGGTTGCTTTCCTGTGTGTGTCTCTGTTTTGGTTGCTTCCTCGTGTGTGATGTTTCAGTTCCCCCTTGTGTCCCTTCCAGGCATTGCATGTTGTTTCAGTTTACCTTGCTCCCTATGTGTGCCCTTGGATTAGATGTCTCCCTTCGTGTTTGTTTTGATTAGGGTTTCCGCTCCTCCCTCCTATGTCATGTTCACGTGTTTTGTTACCCAATAGATTCCTGTCAATATTTATCATGTTCACAGGTGTTTGTCATTATCCCTAATTTGTTTCAGTATTTAGTGTGTGTGTTTCTGGCTAGCTTTTGTCGTTCATTATTTCCTGCTACGTGTTCTTGTGTTATTGTATACCTTCGGTTTAGCCCCTCGAGGCAGTTTTATTTTTTTTCAGTCGTTGGAATAAATATCATTGATTTCCTAGCAGTCCTTCATGCCTGTCTTATTCCTATCATTATATATTGAGGACATGTGACACTCTGGCACCAACAACCATGTCACCGTCAATGTTAAATCACTTAAATCACCTTTCTTACCAATTATGATGCTTGGTTTGAACTTCAGCAAATCATCTTGACAATGTCTAAATGCCTAAATGCATTGACCTGCTGCCACGTGATTGGCTGATTCAATATTTGAGTTAATGTGCAGTTGAACAGGTGTATCTAATGAAGTGGGCAGTGAGTGTATACAGTATGTACATATATCAGTACAACCAGGCTGTAAAAAACAGTGCTTTTTCACAAGGTGTTTCTATCAATCCTGTGAAAGGTAGAGAGCTACATATAAGCTATCACTTTCATGATGCCGTAATGACATAATGATAATCCTGTTGTAACAGCCCGGCCCACCACTTCCACTCAGAGCAGTTTGCTGAGGGCCGGAGCCTTATCACTGAAGGGGTGGCCAGCATCAAGGCTAACATACGCAAGAAGAACTACCAGGCTGCCAGAGAAGCACTGGGGAGAGTTCTGCACACACTCCAGGTAAGGAGGGATACAGGGTGCAATCCCCAAAACTAAAAGTTTAAAATATGACATTGATCTTATGACCAAGTGAATGCAAAATGTTGCTCTGGGTAGTTGTGTCTGCAAAGTGACTAAAGTATTTGACAGAAAAAGTATCTCAGTGCGGTACTGAGAGAAGATTCAAGTGTATGATTTACAGAGTATAATGAAATAATGTGTTTGTCAGGACTTCTACAGCCACAGTAACTGGGTGGATCTGGGTAACACTAATCCCTACCCCAACCTGATCCGCCCCGACCTCCCACTGTTAAACCTAGCAGGTGAGGTACATCTAAAGAACCAAATGAATGTGTATGTTTGTGTTTACGTGGAACACCTGAAGAACTAACTGGAAATGGTTGTCTGTTTGTGCGGGACATCAGAATAACCAAATGAAGTAGGTTCTCTAGGGTGAAAGAACACAGGTGAAGGAGAAATAACACAGTTGAATAATAGACAGGAAGGAAGCACTCACAAATCTGTATACGCACATACACACCCCAGAACTGTACTGACACAACCCAAACCTGTACACATAACACACACACATGTACACACAACACACCTGTACACACACAACATACACCTGTAGACACAAAACACACCTGTACACACACAACATACACCTGTACACACAACCCAAACCTGTACACACAACACACCTGTACACACAAAACACACCTGTACACATACAACATACACCTGTACACACAACCCAAACCTGTACACACAACACACCTGTACACACAAAACACACCTGTACACATACAACATACACCTGTACACACAACCCAAACCTGTACACAAAACACACATGTACACACACAACACACACACATACAGTATGCACACCTGCACAAAGGGTTCAAAATGAATACCCGACAAGTACCAAATGTGGGTAGATTTTCAGTTTGGCGAGTAAATCTCAGAAGGTTATAAATGTGGGTACATTTTTGTACCAAAATATTCTTGTAATAAAATATCTAGCATGATTGCTTGGAGGAAATTACTTTTGTTTGCAAGCAGTGTTTGGGAGTAGTCAGACTACATTTTTGTGTTAACAAGTAACCTAACACGTTATTTTTTCAATTAAAGTAATTTCTTATTTGTTCCTTTTAAATTGAGACAATTACTGTAGTTATATTTACAATATTGTCACAGCTTTGTGTAGTATAAGAGAAGGAGTCAGCCACAGGAGTAATTAAATATATTTATTTTAAGAATGCTGAATAAACAGTATGACTTCTCAAGCCTCACCCAGCCACTGGTGGCTGCCTAATAAAAATAAAGTCCTGTTAAAGCTCAGCCAAGTTTCTGTGAAATACACAAGTAAGAATGTCTGTCCTACGTGTGCATACACTGTAAAAAATGTTGCAGTAAAATTACAGTTAAATACTGGCAGCTATAATAACCAGTAAAGAGCTGTTAAATTACAGCAGTGTTGCTGTAAATAGGATTACAGCTCATTACTGTATTCTAACAATACAGCTCACTACTGTATTTATTAGAAATCTAGAGTAAATTACTGGCAGCTGAGTTATAAAGTGTTGTGAAGTTATGTTACTTTCTGTAAAGATTACACCTCTTTAAACATGAATCAGTAATTAAATAATATAATTTTTTCACAAGAAGTGTCTGTGTTTGAAAGACATTTAACATAACAACATGGATCAGCCAAATTTGGAAGAAAACTCTTCACTTGGCTGACATATAAGACCAAAAGTAAGCAAGCGTGTCCTACAGTCCATGGAGTTTAACACCAAACAGAAAGGGCTATGCTATTATGGTTGGCACACAATGTTCCAGAATTGCTAGTAAAGTGCTGTATATTTACAGTATTGGTAATGTGTTTCTAGTTTACAGCTCATTACTGTATTTTCTGACATTTACAGTCGATAACTGGCCGCAGAGTTGCCATTAAAGTGCTGTATATTTACAACATTGGTAATGTGTTTCAAGTTTACAGCTCATTACTGTATTTTTTTACATTTACGGTAGATTACAGGCAGCAGACTTGCCAGTAAAGTGCTGTGTATTTACAGCATTGGTAATGTATTTCTAATTTACAGCTCATTACTGTATTTTCTGACATTTACAGTAGATTACTGGCAGCAGAGTTGCCAGTAAAGTGCTGTATATTTACAGCATTGGTACACTGTAAAAAATGTTGCTGTAAACTTACAGTAATATACTGGCAGCTGAGTTGCCAGTAAAGAGCTGTTTAATTACAGCAGTGTTACTGTAGACAAGATTAGAGCCCATTACTGTATTCTAACAATACAACTTACTACTATGATAAGTACATATTGATTTGTGAATGTTTTAAGTATTTCATTAGGGTAACAATTTGCCTTCAATGTAAGAGTTTATTAAATATGCATTGGCTAATATTACAATGTGTGAAATAACACTGGATAATTTTCTGTTTGCACCAATCACTTGTTTAATTACTTCAAATTCTCAATAGATCAATAAATAGTCCAGTATCTTACAACCCATAGGAGTTTTGTTTTGAAACAATGTTTCAAACTATTTTAAAAATATAAAGCGTAATATACTTAATGTTATTTAAGACTAAAAATCCAAATGTCGACCTGGCTTTTGCAGCTTTCATGTTTATAAATCTGAACAGTTTAATCTTAAATAAACTAACAACTAGCAAGCTGAGAGCAAAATTAATATGTTTTCAAACAATTTCACATGAGACCAGGGGCCTATACTATGAAGCAAGATTTGGGGTTAGCGAGGTAACTTCAGGTTTAATCCTGGGTTTTCAGTATCACAATGTTGGTTCACCTGTTACCTGGTTACATCGCCATGGTAACTTATGCCGAGAACCTAACCTGCTCCTGAGCCAGTTATAGTCGAGATAACCGATTAACCCGAACAAAAGCACCGCCTACTGACCAATCAATTCTCGATTGAAAAATGTGTCACCATTCTGGGAGTCGCCATTGGCTTTCTCTGATGTTATCAGCGGAGGGATTGACATGTTTTTTCTTCAGCTTCTTGTGAGCCTTATGTGCCAGTGCAGTGCGATACATCGAAGTTCTGCGCTTTCAGCTCCACATACTTTATGCATAATGTTGCGCTTGTTTGCGACAGGTACATCAATGTATCCCCTTTCACTGTAGTGGCAGTACATATATTTACAATTTACTCCTACAGAACTTGTTGAACAACCAATTATTTTGACATTGATTAATTTACACAACCTGTACATTTTTTATTTGCTCCCATGACAGTTTAACACTGTCAGTGTTGCAATTGAAAGAATACGATAAATACAATTGTTATACACGATCAGCATAAAGCAACACATTGGTTTAATGGATCCACATTGTCATTATAGCCAGTGATATCGATGAACCTGAGGCATTTAAATACACAGGTGGCAAATGTGTCCCAGCTTTCCTTCCTTTATGTCTGGATTGTATTTTGTATACTCTTCATATTTCTCTAAAATTATCATATACTACAGTTGAGCGAAATAGGCGGCTCTCACAGACTTGTTTGTGTCGGCGATTGGTCCGATGGTGCACACATCGGCCATTTTTATGTGAACGTGCTCGTCACTACATTGGGAAATCTTGGGTTGATTTAACGAATTGATAACCACCGTCGTGACATCTCTTATCTAGATCGCAATTGTTAGGTTCAGTGAAGCCAGGTAATGAAAATAAATCCAAGGCATGTTGAACTTGCTTCATATTATAGGCCCCAGATATTTGCTGTAAAGGAAACATTTGTGATCACGTGTTAACCTCTCCTCAAGTACCACTAGCCAGTCCATGTATTTGAGCTATCACAGATTCAGTTTGTCTACTAATCAACTAGTCCTTGATTACTTAAGCTGGTGTATAAGTGTACAGTTACATACTGTAATTACAAACATTTGCAGAGGGAGTTGCTGAAACACCCTTAACACTTTTCTTTTTACAGTAATGTGCTGTTTGTCAAGAAAACAGTATATTACTGTAGAATTTCCTTGTAAATGTACAGTATTTTTTTACAGTGTAAGACAATACATAAATACACTTTCAAACATGGCTGCATACGACACAGGAATAATATCCCACAACTCCACCCTAGGTCCATGCATCTTATATATGGAACCTAAAATTGTAATCCAACTAAGGTGTATAATTAGGGAGGAATTGCTGGGTCACCAGGATCACCAATGCTGAGAAATGTATCCCCTTTTCCATAAAAAAAAACAAGTAAATCATTTATTATCTGTCTTTTGCCCCTTCAATCTTCCATTCCAAGATGGCGTACAGAGGCCTTTTATAACTTTTTTCCACAAAAACAATTTCCACGTGCACTCCAGTGGGCTACCTCACCCTATTCTTCCTGGATTAACTCTATTTTTGCTACGTTCCTGACTCCGGATAGTCATCAGCTAGCCAATTAGCTGCTACTATCAGCTGCTAACACCATCATCACAACGACAAACATAGCCACGCGAAAAGCCTGCAGGCCCTTCCATTGCATAATAATCTACAGGATTATACACTTTTGCCTCAATTCACTGGATTATTACAGCCAATCAGCTGGCTAGTAATAGTCACCAACTTCCTAGCTGACTAGCCACAAACATGCCTTTAATTTCGGTATACTGCACTCCTTTGTAGCAGCTAAGTTAGTTTACCTCTCGGCTAGCTGAGGACCTCTCAGCGGCTCGGAGCTCTGCAGACCAATCAAGACCGCCCGCAAACAGGACCCTACAATGAGGCTCTTCAGCATGCCTTCCAACGCAATGTTACCCACGAGATTCATCTTCTAGCCTGCTGCCTGGACTAGCGGCCTACACTAGCCGCCTGGACTAGATGTCTGGATTAGATGCTTGGACTAGATTCCTGGATTAGCGGGCCTGCTAACAACATCTTGTTAGACGTGACACTCCTTCAAACTACCAAGCTGAAACTGGAACTTTTTCTACTCTCTAACTGGTTTATTTGCTTATCTTTGGTCACCAAAAAACATTCGGCTCTGATCTGTGAACTGATTCGAGCAGCTCATTCACCCATATACCGAAAGCACAGATTATTACTCAGTATCTCTGTTTGAGTATCTGAGCGCCCAGCATGCGCACAACTCATACGCAATGCTCACCAGAATTCAATTCTGACCAGTTTTTGTATATACTGTATCTATGTTATTATTACTACCAGTTTAATTTATTTCTCACGTATTCAACGTTTTTGCATCTCATATAAATATGTCTCACCTATTGTTATTTGAGTTATTTTTTATTGTCCTATTTTATTATAGATTACCAAGTCCCTCTCAGCTCTAACAACTTATTGGCCCTTCCCCCCACTTTTTTTGAGACCCTCACTGGTCCATCTGGTTTTAACAGCTCTCTTAGAGATGCCACCTGTTTCTTTGTTACTCTATGCCTAGGCTTACTCCACCGGCACACTCACTTTACTATAACCTTACCTGCCAATAGGGCAATGAACATATTTCACTCCTCTCAAAAATCCACTCCACTTATTCACTCAGCCCAATGCTCCAAACGTCCAATTCCAAAATCCTCATACTACTATTACTTTGCTCCTAAGGAGATATTGAGTCAAACCCTGGCCCGATAGCCAACAATGCTATCCCACCCCGCAGGGGCTCTCTTATGCAGACTGCTGTAATAGTAAAAATCTTAGGTTCATGTATATTAACATCACAAGCCAACTTCCTAAAATGTATCTATTTACTGCCCTTGCACATTCAACCAACCCTGATATCCTAGCTATGTCTGAATCCTGGCTCAGGAAATCCACCAAAAACTCAGAAGTATCGATCCCAAATTACAATATTTACCATCAATACATAGAGTCATACTCTATTGAATACAGGCACTAAAGTGCTATGTAATCTTACCTAGGTCCTTGCCAAAACAGTTTGAACTTTTACTTTTGAAAATAACTTTTCTAGAAACAAGTCCCTCACTGTAGCCACCTGTTACAGATCCCCCTAACTACTGTGAATTGATCGCTCCCCATTTATCTTCTGAGTTTTTACTGTTAGTTGACTTAAACTGGGACATGCTTAATGCCTCTTTGAATTTACTCTCCAAGACAGCCAAGACATCAGCGAACACTGCCTCATTGCCTGTGTCCGTAATTGGTCTACAATTAAAAGGCCTCCCCTCATCACTTTCAAACACTCCCTGAAACATTTCTGTGAAGAGGCCTTTTAATTTGTCTTAGCCCAGGTACCCTGGAAAGATATCGACCTTATCCCATCAGTAGAGGATGCCTGGTCTTTCTTTAAGAATGCCTTTCTTGTAGTTCTGAAAAGCATATCCTTTATAAAAAGTTTAGAACTAAGAGTAGATACAGCCCATGTTTCACTCCAGAACTCACTGCCCTTAGCCAGCATAAAAACATTCTGTGGCGTACCACTTTAGCGTCGAACCACCCACACGACCGACAACTTTTAAAGGAAACCAGGAACTGGTACACACAGGTGGTTAGGAATGTTTAAGCTAGCGTTTTTAAACTGAAATTTGCTACCTACAGGAGTAACTCTAAAACATTTTGGGATACAGTAAAGTCTATGGAAAAAGAACACCTCCGCACAGCTGCCCAGAACTCTAAGGCTAGATAATACTGTCATCACCGATAAGTCAAACTCCAATAAGCATTTTGCCATGGCAGGTTGTGCTTTAGCCTCTGTAGCATCCAGCCAAAGATGCCCACAATTCTCCTTAAAAAACCTTCAGGAAAGTTTTTACATGTCTGGCCCGACGTTGGACACTAGGTTAAAAAACCTTCAGGAAAGTTTTAATAACATACAACACTCCTTCTGTGGCCTCCAATTACTTACAAAGTATAGTAAAACTAAATGTATGCTCTTCAACCAATCAAACACTGCACCTACCACCCCACCAAACATCACCACACTTGGCAGGTCTGTCCTGTAACATGTAGACTACAACAAATACCTAGGGGTCTGGTCAGATTCTCCTTCCAGACCCACATCAACCAGCTCCAATCCAAAATTAAGTCCAGGATTGGCTTCCTATTCCTTTATAAATCATCCTTCACTTTTGCCAGCCAAACTCGCCCTCGTGAAAATACTATCCTCCCAATACTAGACTTCAATGATGTATTTAACAGATCTGCATAAAACTCTCTCCTTTAAAAATTAGATGTTGTGTACCACAATGCCATCGGTTTTGTCAACAATGCTCCATATAACACCCACCACTTCAATCTCTATACAATTATCGGCTGGCCTTCACTACACACCCGGCATCAAACACACTTGTATCATCTAATCTACAAGTTTCTCCTAGGCAAAACTAGGCAAAAAAAACTAGGCAAAACAAAGTACTACTATTGAATCCACCGTCAGACCATTGTACATGTTATTCCCACCCACTCCTTTTATGCTGTTAATGCATTTTTGCATTAGCTGTATCTGTATGTTTTGCCCACTCCCCCTCCCACAGTCCTGTTCATTATGCCATCCACCATAGTGTTATTCATACACAGCCACTTTGTACCTCAACCAATGTACCCCTCTACCTCAGCCCTTAATCTTCACTTTTTTAACTGTCTATATGGTACAGCACCACGCCACTGTATTTACCAAACATTAACCTCCATATATTGACATCTGTTGCACTACTGTACAAATACCTAATTGTCTGATCTGAAGACCTGCACACTGTATTATTCATTATTTACTACTTTTACTGTTTTACTATTATTAGGCACTTATTGTCTTGTTATTACACATGTAACTTCATGTTCTCTGTACCTCTTTCCTTTAATCTTGGCCAGGTCACCGTCTCAAATGAGAAACTGTTCTCAACATGCCCACCTAGTTAAATAAAGGTTGAATAGAAAATATAAATAAATGTAAAATAAAAATGAAAAAAAGGTCTCGTAAACATGGATATATATATACAGATTGGGGGTTAGCAAAATGTAAGCATACATACATTATAACAGCTGGAAATTGTCAAATCTTTTCAACCTAAATAAAGTAGGGGGCAAACAAAACGGCTGTCAAAATTGTCTCACTCCAAGCGTTTTTTTTATTGTACTAAACCTAGAACCACCTACAGGTGGAGCAGTTACTGGACAGAGCACGGTAGCTCAGAGCACCAATTGTTATTGGAATGTTCAGTAGAAGCCTTCACGGTTTGGCATATCCATTCTTGGTAATCAGAATGGTCAGATAAGGCTTGGACAACTGGTTAGAAGCAATCGGGTGACTGTGGCTGAAGGGAAACAACCCTCTTAGTATGGGCGGTGTTGGCCATCTTGGGAAGGGTGGCATCGGTCATCTTGGGACTCTGATTGGCCGTCATCTTGGGAACTTGGGCGGCCATCTTGGAATTGTGTGGCGTGGAATCTTTGACGGCCATCTTAGAATCTGTGGCGGCCATCTTGCAATCTGTGGCGGCCATGGTGGGAACTGTGGCGGCCATGGTGGGAACGGTGGCGGCCATCTTGGAAACTGTGGAGGCCATCTTGGAATATGTGGCGGCCATCTTGGAATCTGTGGCGGCCATCTTGGAATCTGTGGCGGACATCTTGGAATCTGTGACGGCCATCTTGGAATCTGTGGCGGCCATCGTGGGAACTGCGGCGGCCATCGTGGGTTCTGCGGCGGCCATCGTGGGAACTGCGACGACCATCGTGGGAACTGCGACGGCCATCGTGGGAACTGCGACGGCCATCGTGGGAACTGCGACGGCCATCGTGGGAACTGCAGAGGCCATCTTGGGAACTGCAGAGGCCAATAACACAAACTAATTAAGCGCCTAAACTGGACAAACTAAAAACACAAAATCAACAAAGGGAAAACATATGGAATAGGCAGGCTAGATAGTACAACAGAAAGAAACAAAAACCAAACAACTTAAGTAACAGGTTCATAGGAATCGGTACTCACAACTATTTTTAGACAAAAAACAGAATATAAGCCAAATCCGTACTTGAGGAAACACACACACGCACGCACGCACGCACGCACGCACGCACACACACACACACACACACACACACACACACACACACACACACACACACACACACACACACA
>JACXGM010022905.1:5458-16575 GCA_016801145.1 Umbra pygmaea | reverse complement strand
AAATATGTTTTACACACAATTTGATTGAATATATTGTCAGTGTCTCATGTGAAAACACGATTACATTTGAAAAACATTCACTAGAGTCTGTTTTATTCAAACAGAATACTAATTTTAGCAAAACATGAACATGGACACTACCTATGCAATGAATAAACAATGATTATTGCAATGAACCACGAGCGCTATTATTTTGAAAAGAAAAATCCCTGTTTGTGTTGCCAGCTGAACGTTCTTGACTACTTTATAGCTTGAGCCAGCGCTACTGATACATGTCCTCGAGAACAGGCATGATCTTACATCTTCAACAGACTTTGAAATTTCCCGGCAGTCGTGAGTAATCTCCCCCTGGCATTCGTTACGGTGCCACTTGTGTAAAAGCTTGAATTTCCAGGTATGTCCCTCTTTGGCTAATGTATTTTAAAGATGGAGGCGTAACATGGTGAGCGGCACGATTGTATGTCTTGTGAATGGAAGATTCTACACTTACGAAAATACTTTGATTATTAGGTGGAAGTAATTACACATGAATGAGCACATATTTGTGAAAGAACAAAGTTTTTTTTGCTAAGAATCAACTCAAAGAAATAGACAGTGTAGCTTTAATTAAGTCTGAGGTAGAACCGCGACCTACAGATCAAACAGACGACTATATTGAAGTTACGCCAAGAAGCTTGGCTTTTAACTCGGAAAAAAGAATTGTTCAAAAGTAATAAAATATAGACCTATGAATCGCATACAACACCTGCGCTAATGCAACACAACGAGGTCGTGGAGATTTACAGCACAATGAAAGTGGGTCGTTATTTTCGTTAATTTGAGGTAGCCTAATGAGCGATGCGCAATCAAATACTAATCACAAGAAATATGTTACAGTAAACAACACTGCAAGGACATAAATAAAAATATCCTAAACAAGATTCAAACAGACAAGGCTGATAAGATAACAAACAAATTAGCTGCGTTGATGAGGTACGGAGCAGCCGCATCACCTGTTCTGTACTAAAATGTTGGTTCCCGTTGCGATCCCTGCTATTTTCAGCAACTCTTGGATGAAGGGATGATGTTGACCGTGTATCATGTTAGTGAAGAAGAAACTCATTTCTCACTTTGCTGTGCACTCACCGGTTTTCAGATGTCGGGAGCGAGATTGTAAGGCGCAATGAGTCTAGCGTTTGTCTTCATTGTCCGACTTTGGTGACGGTGACCAGCGCAATGTACTTTGTTTGAATGTTTGGATTTGTTTCGATTTGTTACGTCTGTTTGAGTCTTGTTTAGGATATTTTTATTTATGTCCTTGCAGTGTTTTTTACTGTAACATATTTCTTGTGATTATTGTGCATCGCTCAGTAGGCTACCTCAAACCAACAAAAATAACGTTATGTACAAAAACGGTAGGTCAAAAAATAAATTTGGGTCGCACATAAATTGCCAGGTTCGGTCGGAAACCGGAACCAAACAAATTTTTTTGTTAGGCCTGAGTAGTCTGTTTCTTTCCCAACTGAGGTGAAAATATGGATCTTGTTATAAAAAAGTTAAATTGGCTGTTTAGGCATATTTCGGTTTTAAAATTTCACACAAAAAGCGCAACTCAAACTGCATTTACAGCCTAGTATAAACACGTATTGGATGAGATGCAAAGACGACTCCTGTGAACATGGAGAATATATCAGTTCAATTGTGTTCAACGATGACTTGTTAAGGAGGTGCTTCCTACAGGTCGTTGGGTGATAGCGGTAATTTCACATTTCAGTGGCAATGGAATGGAAAACCAAAAATCCTTGATGAGCCTGTTTGGAGAATATCAGAAAAACTGTATTTGTTACAAATGCCAACACCAGCAATCTCCGTAACCACCTGAAGATGAACCTATGTGGACATTTGGATTAAACACTGCTTCGCTGCTGCTCAGCCATCAGAATGGGAAAGAAAGGGAATTTGAGTGACTTTGCACTTGGCATGGTTGTTGGGGCCCAACGGGCTGGTTTGAGTATTTCACAAAGTGCTGATCTACTGGGACCATCTCTAGGGTGTACAGAGAATGGTCTGACAAAGAGAAAATATCCAGTGAGTGCCAGTTCTCTGGACAAAAATGCCTTTTTGATGGCAGAGGTCAGAGGAGAATGGCCAGACTGGTGCGAGACGATAGCATTGTGAAAGAACAACATGTTGAACCTTGAAGCAGATGGGCTACAGCAGCAGAAGACCACACCGGGTCTACAGAAAGAACAGGAAACTGATGATACAATTTCCATCCCCAGTCACCAGGGCCCGTATTTTCAAGCTTCTCAAAATGCCATTTTAGTCTTAAGTGCTGAGAATTGACAAAATTTGCTCCAACTCTCAAACTTAAGTGTAAAAGCAAGTTATAAAATTTCTCAAAGCTAAGAATCACTGTTACTCTCCCAGCTATTTAAGACAGCTCGAGAGGTCTCTCAAGTGGTTAAGAGTTGCCAGTAGGGGCTTGTGATGGCGAAGACAGAGACGTGCGCAAATAACTTTAGGAGAGGAAGAATGTTTTTTTTTATTGTTTGACGCCGCTTAATTAATTAAAAACTGTATTTTTTGGACAGAGCAGGCATCATCTTCGTCAGCGACTGAGTGAGGAACGTCATTCCACCAGTGACATTTATGCAGCAATTCATTTTCAGATTAATTGAAGGTGGTGATTATGCTTTGTTTGTACGCAATGCTGATGATTTGGCCCATCACAACCATCAATAAGCCGAATTGTAATGGAAACAATTATTGCACTTACAGCTCAACACATTGTCACGCGTTTCACTGACTTCCCAACAACACATCCAACAGAAGCAAACACAATTCATGCAAATAGCCGGCTTCCCAAGAGTAGTAGGCGCAATGGATGTCACTTATATAAAGATCATTGCTCCCAGCGTCAACGAGAATTTTTATATGAATAAGAAGAGGTACCACAGCATCAACGCACAAGTTGAGTTTAATGCAGACTACAACAGTTTGTATGTGGTACCCAAATGGCCTGGGTCTACCCATGATGCGCGATATTGAATGAAAGTGGCCCGAAGCAGCTGTTTGAAAGGCACTTTCTGCCGACAGAGGATACCCGTTTGTGGCTGCTCACCCCTTTCCATATTCCACTGACAGAAGCCCAAATGAACTACAACAGGTAGCCTTTTTGTAAGATATTTATTCACAATTGTTTCATAGTTTATTAATAGAACACTGGATCCTAATATAGGCAATATATAATATATCCCTTCACAGGGCACATCGTATCACACGAAGTGTGGTGGAGAGGGATTGGCCAGTGGAATCGCAGATTCCATATTCTCCACTCAGAAATTCAACTACAGCAAGCAGTGTTTTTTATTCTCTCCAGTTCGGTTATCTTTTGGAATCCATGATGGCTATGATTACATCCTTAACTCTAGGCTATATATAGGCAGGTCAGTTAACAGCACTCTCGTTTGAAATATATTAATACAATAGTGGAAAACGTGTTGGAAACTTTTATAATCTTTAATTTACAATGTGTATATCATGATGGATTCTCTTGAAAATTCTTTATTTTCAAATGTTTGTTGAATGTCAACTCCTCTTATGCATGTCACCATTGAATGAGAATTTATCTGAGAAAATTATTAACTAAGTACATCTATTCAGTGATTGGATCTTGCCTATGTCGTCATCCAAAATTACTAGTGCGGCACAGCAAAGTGTCGTGAATCAGCTCTAAGACTGACACTTAAGATTTAGTCCTACACTTCACTAAAAGTAGGACTGAGATGTTTATTAACTAACTTTTAAGTGCAGCTTTGAGCCAAGAATTTTCTTACTCTTAAGTCAAGTCTTAGCAGTGTTCTTAAGAGTAATTCTAAGAAGCATGATAAATACAGACCCAGATCTCAATGCATTTGAGCACTCGTGGGATGTTGTGGAATGGGAATTTTGCATCATGGATGTGCAGCCAACAAATCAACAGCAAGTGCTAGATGCAGTAATAACAATATGAACCAACATCACTGAGGGATGTTTCCAGCACCTTGTTGAATCAATGCCACAAACAATTAAGGCAGTTCGAACGCAAACCGGGGTCCAACCCGGTACTAGCAAGGTGAACCTAATAAAGTGGCTGGTGAAAGAATGACTTTACCAATGTTAAAAATGTCTAGCACCATTGTAAATGACAGATTTATAAATAATTATTCTCATATAATGGCAAAGCCACATTTTCAGCAGCTATTTATTCAGTATCCAAATTTTTTTGTTGCCAAGGGTACACATTTTTGTAGGGATGCACCGAATATTCGGCCACCAAATATTTTAAAAAGACTTTTATCCCCGAAACAATACGGCTGAAATTTTGTGATGACACAAACAGAAACCGCGACCTGCACGTGGATGTCTGAAGCATAGATTGGATAATTGTGTTTTGGACAGGAATAAAGAACCCGTCTGATGTCGCATCCACTTATTGTTGGCTATAGGCCAAAAAGATTGAAAATGTGTTTCCTGTCAAAATTGATATTTTTTACATTTTATAAAGGTTACACCCTTAACTTCATTGTAATATACAAAATAACCATGATTACTTGTGAACAGTTAATTTTTGTGGTTTTTGAACTTTGAAATTATGTAACTTCAGTTGTGATAAAGATGTCTGAGTGATTCAAACAGATTTGTTTTAAAGAGATTTTTTAGTTTCCAAAGATGTATTCAGCCCAGAAAGTCAAGGGTTTTCCCAGGCCGCCACACAATTACTAGATGTATACATGTGTGACGTCATAATTTCTTTCGGTGTTTCGGTTTTCGGCCTTGGTTTCCTCTTTTTCGGTTTTTGGTTTCGGACAAGAATTTTCATTTCGGTGCATCCCTACATTTTTGTAATGCACCGTACAGTATGGGGTGCTATTTCCAGTTTGCACATGAACCAGAATGCATAAAACATTAAGTTATAAATAAATAAATGCCTACCTACTGTATTTGTAAGGCTTCTTCAAAAAATCAGCTTGACATGAAAATATATATTTGGCTATTCTAAGCACATCATTATCAAAATTTGAATCATTGTTGGCACTTTTCCAAGTTTGTGAGAGTAACACGAAAAGAAGAGCTGGACCTACAATGGTGAGTCTTGGTGATGATTCAACATGGGAAAATCCTCTCCTTCATCTACAGACAAAAATAGACTATAATATTGCTATTGCCTGTTATTTTGTATTTCTCTGATATATAGAAATCGATTACGATAAGATGTCATGTGAACATTTCGTGAAACAACCTTTCATCTACGTGTCAGGAAACAATTGTTTTGCTCATATGGAAAGTAAAAAACATTGCTATAGGGCAATGCATAAAAGAATAAAATAAACAGATAATTATGAATCACGTTGTAGCTGGTTAGCTCAAGGCATGGTCTAAAGCTCTATATACAGATTTTATACAGACGTCTATGGGAGAAATGAATGGGAAATATATTTCCGGAACCTCAGCTCTCTCAGAGGAGGGCGGGCTTGTTGAGGTTTATACATGGGCGTCAGTTTGGTTTGAAATGTGGTGGGGACAAAGACATTGTCAGAAGTGAATTTTCCGAAGTGCTGGGTACAGTTTTGTAGACCAGGGGAGGGGTGTGTGCTAGCGGTAGTGTAGTCCCTGCGTTATGAGTGGGCTTTAGGGGGCCGGGCCCGCCTCCAGAGTCAGCAGTGCCTGCCCTGGACGGACAAGTCATTTTTTTTAACTGGCGAGCCTGTCACCAATCCCACCTTTTGATTTGTACCACATTTTTATCCATAGGCTACCATAATAAAAAAAAATATCATTTTGAATATACCTAAATCATGAATAAAAATAAAAGGGTGTTTGTTCTTAATTTTATTGAAATAATTGTAAATGGATTAGATTGGTTTGTCAAAACCTATGTGGTTAAAATGGAATTTGACATGCAGCCTGCATGTCAGGTAGCTATCGTGTAAATTGGTAGTAAAGTATTAAGTAGGCTATATCTAATTGGCATTATGTAGGCTACTGTCAAAGTACATTATTTTGTGTTGTTATGTTGTGTTGTGAAGTGATGAGACTAACAGTTTTATAGGCCCATGATAGGCCGTTGCACTGTCCATTTTCCTGAAATGTCGCTCCTGCAGTGGAGAAACAGCAGTTTATTTTTTTCTTGTTAATGTAGATTATAAAATCATCATTTTGTACGTTGTATGTGAAAAATAAATAAATGACAAGTAGCTACCAATAGCTATGTAGAATAATCTGCATAATTTAGCATTTAGATTGTAGTTGACTAATGCGCACCATATAGCCTATAGGTTTCTGGTTCAAAGGGTTAATCTTGTTGCAAGGCAATATGTGTCTTTCGTTATATGTATGTAAAAAAATCAAGGATAGCCTAATTATTATGTTTAATTTCATCCAATTTATCTGTTTACGTTTAATTAAACAAAATTCTATGCTAATAACACATCAGTATTAACCTATTACCGGAAGAGGGTCTGCAACCAACATTTTGAAGATAGGATACTAGGCTTTCACTGACTTAGATTTCCTTTGGTCAACCAACAATCGACCAATCTCTGACAAATGACTATACATTTTGAAATAGTAGACTAGTAGACATTTTTCTTCAATAAATGACACAATGAATTTTGTGTTTTTAATTAAACCATTTTGTACATTTTCTCTCTCTCTGTTTATCGTAGATAGGTTGCTTTTTATTGTAAACATTAACCAATGGCAATCAAAACCACATTAAACAGACTGAAGCTGCTTGCCAATCAATTCTGATTGTAAAGTACCTTACCATTGATATAAAAGTGTATTACATTAAGTCGTTAAACCCACGTCAAGAAGCGGGACAAGTGGCACAACGGGAGATGAGGGTGAATGATTAGCGAGGGATACCCGGTTTGTCTACCAATCACAACATATCGTATGAACACATTACTGACAATTTGATAATTGAATTAATAAGTCTATATTTTACTGATAACTTAAACTATGCTAAAATAAATGGTACTGGAATAATTTGAGGAATGTTTCATTTACATAGAACGTGTTGTCTTTCTTAACACATAATGCACCTTTTCGTGAAGTGAAAAATCGATTCCTGAGCAATCGATGACAACAAATTCAGCACCTTCCCTTAGGACAGCGCCTCTGTAACGTCGAACGTAAGAGGCAGCGCGTTAACAAGCTTCCTGAGGGACAATTCGGGGAACACACTTAGGAACATAAACAACTTCGGTAAGATATATCTTTTTGAGTCTTCTTAGCGCGCTAAGTATGAACGTTATCGCGGAACCTGGCCCAGGTCTTTGCACAGCTAGCAGAAAACAGAGACATAGACCTCAACAGTCCCGTCCCTCGTCCGAGAGAGCTTGGGTTCCGGAAGTAAATTTCCCATTCATTTCTCCCATAGACTTCTGGAAAAATCCATATATAAAGAGTTTTAGATCATGCCTTAGGCTAACCAGCTACGACGTGACTCATAAGCATACAAAATATCATTTAAAGTGAAAAAATGTACAAAAAATTTAAAAAACTTCAAAGGTACAATGCTGTGTATATATTTTATGTTTTAAGCGAAGGAACCTCTCATCCCATAAACCATTGCGAGTGTTATCTTTCCACCTTTACAGTACTTTATATGACCTAACTTCATCTAACTTACTACACAATGTCATCCTTGAAATATCATGAAATCTACAGCTCAGTAAACATATTTACAGTTCTCTAACTATCCATATTTTTTGCTATGACACAGGCGCCAAGTTAGGCAGCCTGCCAGAGTTGGAAACAGAGCATTTTTGCGGGCTCAGTAAACATTTCCATGGTAACCGTGATTTTGTCTCCATGACATCATGGAGTTCCACCAATCAGAGGCATCACTGTTGGTTTGTAGGAATGTTTAGGATTGTGGGTAATGAAGTACTTATCCAAGACATTGCAAATAAAAAACATTTCTCTCAAATTAAGGTTGGTGCCCCATGAACTTTTGGCATGTTTATGCGCATGTACAATCACTTAGTCAAGTCGTAGCTGGTTTTAAGTATAACATAGATGGTTATGATTTTATTGGTTATACTCTAATTGTCAATGGAGCCATTGCATTACATTCTTACTTCCGGAGTCGGCTGTGGGTGGGACTGTTGAGGTCTATTATGCCAAATATTTTATTACATTACTTCAAGTCCAAACATTTACCCACCAGTATGGCTGGGATAGCCTTCTGAGATCTACTCACCAACCTGAAAATCAAATTGCATTTGGCGATTGGCGGGTGTTAATTTCGGACCCTGCCTACATGGATAGAAATGAACCATTGAAGAGTCTAGCTCATAAAACAACTAACCATAATCTATGCCCTCAAGAATTAAGGCAACACTGCCACTGACGTGAGACTGATTAGCTATTGTTATAAAGCTCATCTGTCATAACCATGACAGAGTTGCTCATGATAATTGTGGCTAATTTGGCGCTGTAATTTGTAAGAAAGTGTATACAACATAAAAACGTCAGAGACAAAAATATGTAACCACAAGATATAGGTACAAACTGGACCATAGGTTAGCTATGACAAGCAGATGGGAAAGTTTTCATACAACAATGATTTTGGAAGTAATTTGAGAAAACATCACCTGTAAACTATAATATACTTTGTAAACTAAATTGATGATAATGTAATGTGATGCTTTTACTGTCTAAAAACATCTCCACATTCACTATTGAAAAACCTTGTTACTCCATTTGAGATAGATGTTCTTGTAAAATATTAATAATGTAATTAAAATGAAGTATCTAACCATATGTCTGACTCTGTTGACTATGTTCATCTTTGCGCCGCCATTTTGTTCAATCTTGTTGAGGCAGTTTGTCTGGAAGCCAGCAGAGGTGTTAAACCCATTGGCCATTCAAATTGAGAAAATTAATCTTTTAAAAATAGCAATAAAAAACTAAACTATTGATGCCATTCAAAAATACAAGCGCTCTGCACTATAATTGGACACATATGGTTCAACTAAAAGAAAAAGAAAATTTAGCGATATGGCATTCCAGAATGAGTTTCAATTTTGTGTGAAATAATAAAATTTCCGACTTCAATATATTGATGCACGTTGTGCAATCAAAATAATAAAACATTTCTCCTATTCTCATATTTACCAAGAGAGCCAATATCAGTGGAGGCCAGAGTAGTTGGACAATGATATCAAAGTAGAGGTTTTGTCAGGCCGCAAGTACATTCTATTACTTAACTGATTAACACAATTATATATTAATAAATACCTACAGACGATGATAGTAGCAAAGGAACTGCTTCAAACGTTAAAGAGTTAGCTCAAAACCCTGCCCAGATCAACACATGGCTCTGCCAATTAACGTTTTGGCAATACATGCAGAGATACAGTATAGAACTAGTAACACCAGTTGCCTACCATGAAAATACATAAGTCAAAAAATAAAACACTACAGGTAAATCTTATGGGGGCTTAATGCAACTTATGAATGTTGGATATATTATGCACATGGCATCAAATGGCAGTTTAAAAATGTTTTTACAATAGGACTCTCCTCTGTATAATCTAGATTCATCCTGGAATTTGCTCTTGTAAACTTGGAACATTGTATAAATTATTCTGCGCCCTCAGAGTTGAATCAACATAGAGAATGAATAGGAAACAAGACAAGCCACTCCCTTGTTTTAGTTTGTACAGTAGTTTAGTTGAATATTATTAGCTTGACCTCTAAAGCAGACCAAAACTAAACATAAATTTCCAGAATATACTGTATGCTCTGAATGTACTATGTTAATTTAAAACCTACCATTTACTCACTTTAAAGTTTCAGTATAAACTCAGTAGGAGTGAAACTAAAGTAGCATAATTGATTGGCCCAAATTACACTGTCTCTGCTGAATGCATTGGAACATGTTCAGTTAAATGTTTTACTGTGCTGGAATTATAGATTTTTTGGGGTCGACCAGAAGCCAACTGTCTCTATATTTTCTCCTTTTATACTCCTGTAAAAAATGCACTTTTCCCACTAGCACTGACCTTGCTCATTAATACTTTGAAGGAAAATGTGCCTGATACAATTTTGATATGTTCATGTCTCACTTAGCTATTTTAAGATTAACACACTACCTACGGGATGCTTTAATGACAAAGGTTCTTCAAGAGTTCGGACCTAGACTGTGTCATTTGTTACTTTCCGTCGAGTACCCCAGTTCTAATAATGACTATTAATGTAGGAAAGTAGCTAACTATGACAACATATAGTATGTGTAATTGCCCCTTCCGGTTGAGTTGCTTTACCATAGTTCTGATAACTGTGCAATGAGGAATGGTGTTTCAGGAAGTCCATGGAGACAGAAGCTAACTAGAGACTTCCCTTGTTGAAAACCGTGAAGGATGAAAATGTAATCATGTAATTTATTTTTCCACAAAAAATATTTGAAAAATGACGTGCTTTTGTTTCACACCAGGATCATTGTTCGTGGAGGAGAAGGCTGATAAAACTGTCAGTCATTAGATAGCAGTTGGAAATGAATAAGAAATATAGTCATATGCTCCAAAGTGCAATAGTGCAGGTGAGTTGAGGCAGCCAGATATATTATTTAGTCTGAAAAGTAATGTACGCATTGAGGGCCAGGTAATCACATACTTACTCTGAACTGACCGCTCCAGACATCAGGCTAGAATAAATGAGCAAATCATGTAAATGGACTAACAATTATACATTTAAAGCATTTAGCAGACACTCCTATCTGGATTAAGGCAGAAGCTATTTGCTCCCGGGGTGTAAATAACCTATGTATCTATTTATACCCGGGGTGTAAATAGCCCATGGGCAGAATCTATTTGCACCCTGGGTCTAAATAACCTATGTATCTATTTGCATCCGGGGTGTAAATAACCTATGTATCTATTTGCGTCCGGGGTGTAAATAACCTATGTATCTATTTGCACCCGGGGTGTAAATAACCTATGTATCTATTTGCGTCCGGGGTGTAAATAACCTATGTATCTATTTGCACCCGGGGTGTAAATAACCTATGTAGCTATTTGCATCCAGGGTGTAAATAACCTATGTATATCTATTTGCACCCGGGGTGTAAATAACCTATGTAT
>JACXGM010022904.1:0-16473 GCA_016801145.1 Umbra pygmaea | reverse complement strand
ACATTACGTGTTGTCTTTCTTAACACCGTATTGCACCTCGCGTGAACTGAAAAATCGATTCCTGAGCAATCGATGACAACACATTCAGCACCTTCCCTTGGGACAGCGCCTTGTAACGTCGCACTTAAGAGGCAGCTTAAGTGCGACGTGTTAAGAAGCTTCCTAAGGGAGACTTCGGGGAACACACTTACGAACATAACCAACTTCTGTAAGATATATCTTTTAGAGTCTTCTTAGCGGGCTAAGAGTGAACGTTATCGGGGAACCGGGCCCTGTATTGTGTGATTTTGGAATTTTCTTGGCCATTATTCACAATGTTACAGTAGTAGTATGTGAGCATTGCATGACCAAATAACCAATTAACAGCAACTTTTGAACTGTTAAAGCTAGAGAAACCAATCATAATTTACATTATATGTTCAGGGTACCACAAAAGGGTGGGTTGGCAGCGTGGCATAGCAGTTACAGCAGCTAACCAGTATCTGAAAGTCTTCTAGATCAAATTCCTGAGGTGGCAAAATGGACAGAAACTTGTTTTATCCCAAACAAGGCACCTAAAGCTCAACCCCAATTCTGAAAAAGATGGGACAAAATGTGAAATGCTAATAAAAACATAAAGGACTGATTTGTAAATGTACTTTGAATTTTAAATGTATAAAGACAAGATATTTGATGTTTGACCTAATCAACTGCATATTTTTTTAAGGTAAATATTTATTTTGAAATTGATGCATGCAACACATTCAGAACAAAACAGTTGGGACAGGAGCAATTTAAAACTAATAGTGATGTGACAAGTTGAAATAGGAAGGTGATGTGAAACAGGTGATGCATTTTTGTAATCATAGTATATAAGGAGCCTCCAAAAAAGGCCTTCAGGAGCAAGGATGGGTCGAGGCTAACCAATCTGCCAACAGATGCATCAGCATCCAACACTGAGATCAATATTCCCCAAAGACAAATCGGTCAGATTTGGGGCATTTTAACTTCTACAATGTACAATATAATTAAAACAGTCAAGGAATTTGGTCAAATCTTGTTGTGTAAAGGGCAAGGCCGAAGTCATATCATGAGTCTGTAATAAATATATCCTGACATTGTCACGATACAAGTAGATGGAGTCAGGTGCAGGAGACAGGTCTTTCTTTAATAATTCCAAATGGAACAGGCAAACAAGAATCACAAACTTGAGAAATACTAAACAGGCATGAAGCGACGTAACTTAGGTAACAAGCAACAACCAACAACTGAGTTCAAATAACCTGGGCCCGGTTCCCCGATAACGTTCACTCTTAGCCCGCTAAGAAGACTCTAAACGATATATCTTACCGAAGTTGTTTACATTTCTAAGTGTGTTCCCCGAAGTCTCCCTTAGGAAGCTTCTTAACACTCTCCATCTTAAGTTCGACATTACAAAGGCGCTGTCCCAATGGAAGGTGCTGAATTAGTTTGCATCGATTGCTCAGGAATTGATTTTTCACTTCACGCGAGGTGCAATACGGTGTTAAGTAAGACAACACATTCTATGTAAATGAAACATTCCTCAAATTATTCCAGTAACATTTATTTTAGCATAGTTTAAGTTATCAGTAAAATATAGACTTATTAATTCAATTATCAAATTGTAAGTAATGAGTTCATACGATATAATAAATAACAATAATACGTTTTATTTATATAGTGCCTTTCCAGAGCTCAAGGACGCTTTACAATGAACAAGTAACAATAATAACAATAACAATGGACCATGATAACAAACAAACAACAAAATGTAGATGAGTGTAAATGAGACTATGTAGGCAGGGCAGAATACACCAGAATACAAACAGAGAACAAAATGTAATATGACTTTAAGTGCGGTAACATTCAGAAAACAGATGAGTTTTGAGCATAATATTGAATTCTGAAATAATATTAACACAACAGAGTGATCGAGGGAGAGAGTTCCAAAGTTTTGGTGCAACAACACTGAACGACCTGCCCCCCATTGACGCAAGGCGATGCCGAGGGACAACAAGAAGGCTAGAGTCAGAGGATCGTAGAGAGCGAGTCGGGGTGTATGGGTGGAGTAAGTGGCAGAGATAGGGGGGAACCAAATTGTGCAGAGATTTAAAAGTGAGCAGGAGGATATTGAATTTAATACGATAGGCCACAGGAAGCCAGTGGAGATCGTACAAAATGGGGGTGATATGGGCAGAACGCTTAGTGTGGGTAAGTACTCTGGCAGCAGAGTTTTGAATGTATTGCAATCTGGTAATGGAACTGGCTGATAGACCAATAAAAAGGTCCTCCTCTACAGTCCTCATCCTCTACAGACCTCCTCCTCTACAGACCTTATCCACTCCAGACCTCCTCCTCTACACTCCTCATTCTCTAAAGTCCTCATCCTCTATAGTCCTCACCCTCTACAGTGCTCATCCTTTACAGACCTCATCGTCTATGGTCCTTCTCCTCTAACAAACTCCTCCTCTACAGACCACCTCTACACTCCTCATTCTCTAAAGTCCTCATCCTCTATTGTTCTCATCCGCTACAGACCTCCTCTACAGTCCTCATCCTCTATAGTCCTCATCCTCTACAGACCTCCTCCTCTACAGACCTCCTCCTCTACAGTCCTCATCCTCTACAGACCTCCTCCTCTACAGACCTCCTCCTCTACAGACCTTATCCACTCCAGACCTCCTCCTCTACACTCATCATTCTCTAAAGTCCCCATCCTCTATAGTCCTTATCCTCTACAGTGCTCATCCTTTACAGATCTCATCCTCTACGCTTCTTCTCCTCTACAGACCTCCTCCTCTACAGTCCTCATCTTCTACAGTCCTGATCTTCTATTGTCCTCCTCCTCTACAGTTTCCTCCCATTATTTGCCTACACAGTGTTTCTTTCCTTTCATTTTACAACACACATTGGCTAACCAGAAAGAACTCCACAGCACCTGCACGCTGCATTCAGGCGGGCGATAGATTGCAGAGGCAAGACAACTCTATACTGATCTCAACAATGCAGGATGGTCCTGAGCCAAGTTTCCTGCATTGTTGCTATGACTTGCATTTTTTAAATTATTTTTAAAAGAAAAACATCAATTAAGCATCACTCTGCATAATACATGTTTAACTACCCACTGTACTAATTTCACTATGTTTAGATCTTTTGCTCACATTTTAAATAATTTATTATTTGCTAAGCATTTTTGAAACTACAATTGACCTTTGGTGTTGTGATCAGTTATGATCAAAATTGTTTTGCGACAAAAGTTGAGGGCATACAAGGAAAAGCAGCTGAAACCCACAGGAAATTATGTTGGATCATTGATTATTTTTCCAATAAGTACCAGGATATTTTGGCCCAAAACCTGTTTTTCTCTGCTAGGAGATGGACCCAGAGCCATGGAAGGATTTTCAACAAGACAAAGACCCAACACAGACAATATATTCAATGATTTACAACATATAAATCTCCGGACTTGATTCCAACTGAAAACCTGTATTCTGAATTAAGGTGGGCAGTCCACAACTTAAGCATATCAATGATCTTGAAAATGCTGCATACTAGATCAGTTAAGATCCATCCAAAAGTGTGTGCCATTCTTGTCAGAATTTACAATAGGCCTACATTTATCCACTTGGGATGCTTCATGAAATATTGACTGTAAGGGATGCCAATAATTTTGAATCCTTCAATTTTCAGAAAAAAATATTATACTACTCAATGAAGTATTTTGTGTTTGAGAAATTATTGTGTTGAACTAAAAGTATTCGACCCCTCGTTAATGTTTAAACCCACAATATGACTCATTGTTTATGTACTACATTTTTCGTATTCACATTTGCGCAGTTTCATAAAGGGGGTCAATACTTTTTGAGTTAATTGTATTACCATAGTATAGATCATGGCAAATTGTGTCAAAAATTTGCATCTTTAGATTCTGAAAGGCGTGTAATAGGTCTTGAAAGTCTTAGAGCATAGATGACCCAATGGGCCCTATCTTGCACCCGGCGCAATTGACTTTTTACACCGACGCATGTATCATACATCATCATTCATCAATATATTATAGTTTTCAAGATTACTTTTTCTAATGCGAAGAGCAGGGTTTTTCGCATTCAGGCCTGAGGATGCTGATTTTGACTGGTTTTATTTTGTACCTGGTAGTTAATTGCAGTCACCTTATGTCCAATATGTTTTTCACTCAATAGAGGGCTTGACTGAACACCAGTAGCACATTGGGTCCCAAGGCCTCGAGATTCACAGGAACATATTATAAAATGTTGTCAGCAGCATTGCTGTCATTTAGCACAACCTGCCAAACTGTAACTTACTGCAGCTTTTCTGTCATGAATCTTGTTCTGCAGACATATCTGCCCGAAAAGCAGAAATGCTGTAATATGTTGACATAATGCAGGTGGAGTCTACATACTAAACTCTAAAGTTCCTTCATTGAAATTTACATTGATGAAGGATAACATTAATTCACAAATTCTTACAATTTTGAATTACTGAAATTTCAATTTTTATTGAGGAAGACCTATAAACATCTGCAGATCATTTGAGAACAATTTTGACTGCAAATTATAATATGTACACATAGAGACTAAGCTCTATGTAATTGCACGTATACATGGTAAAATATTGAGATAAGTATAGGTGTAACAATTTAATAATAATAATTCTTCAGAATCACCACACAGAACAGAATATAGTATATTCAGCAAGGTCCGATATCACTGGTCCCAATAACAAAGGTACAGAGGGCTTTTCCAGATATCCGTAGTCAGGCAGAACAGGTTTGATACACGTGTGGGCTCTGGCAGAGGTACAGGGCAGTTTCCAAATCGTTGTCAGGTAACAGGCAGTAAGGTCAGTAAACAGATATATCTCAGGTAGCAGCACAAAATCAGGATCCATTTCTCGGTAGATAGAAACAAAGGCACAATATACAGGTAGTCAGGAATATTTCAATAGAGAACCGCTCAGTAGTCAATAATATAACAATACCTTGCAATGAGGGAAACTAACTGGCTTGATTTTATACTGGTGATATGGGTAGCAGGTGTCTAGAATTCTGGAGATTGAGACCTGTGTGCTGTGTTCATGTGTGTTGGGAATATGCGGTGTGGCAATGTCTATCCTATCAGAGGCTGAACTGGTGTGACGTGATCTTACAATAGGTTTATTCATCCATTTATTTAAATCTTTAAATATAAGCATGAGTATTCAAATTTCACACACAGTATTGATCTTACCCCAGTTTGGGTAATATTATATCTTTAATAAGGTAAGTACTGTAAAAATGGGTACACAAATTGGTAACCTTGCATATTGAACGCAGCACAGACCAACTCCATCAGCCCTCAGTACCTCACTTCCCACTACACACAAACGCAGCACACCTCATAGATCACAATCACCCGAATACTGACACCTGCTGCTTATTATCACTAGTGTATATATTTTAGCTACACAATATCCTCATTGCGAGGTATTTTTTCCCAGAGAATCTACTGAGCGTTTATTAATTGAGTTTGAAATCCTGTGTATTGACCTGTTTGTGTTTTTCCGACTTTCGAGATCTGCCTGCCGTTTGTACCGTAGCCTGTTATATCTTGTGTTTGACCTGATTTGCCTGTGCTCTCGACTACCCTCTGGATTCTGCTTGTGTGCTTCTGCCCGTGCCCCCCGTGTATGACATCCGCTGCCTGACTACGCCTTGCCCTGCACTGTGTACCTTCACCTGATTATTTGGATCTGGTCCTTTCATTGTACTCCGGTTATTTATCTCTATTAAACCATTTGTATTTTACCCCACAGAGTAGTATCGTTACAATTTCCATACATTGTTAAGTCAATTCTTTTTAATATAGGAATTGCATTTTGTTAGCCATGTTGCATTTGTTTAATATATGTTAGCATGAATCATTTTAATAAATGCACATTTTTGTGTAATTTCAAATAATTTCCTAATTGTTTTTAGTATCTATATAATGTAGGTCCTACTAACACCAAAGCACAAATTGCTAAATTGTCCAAGGTACTGTATGAACCTTGCTTAAACATTGGCCAAGCATATAATTACAAAGGCAAAACGCTCTTCACCACTTTCACCTTGCCTGCTCTTGGCCCATGCCTAATGGCCCGTTAATGTCATGGCACACTGAGGGTGGCATGGCCAGGCTAGCTGATAGGAGAGAGGGACCTAATGGAATTTGTTTTGGCATGACAAAAATGGTCCACCCATTCATAGTGGCCACATCCCTCGCTGCATCACTCAGACACGCCCATAGAAATGGAATGGATAGAAAAGCAGTTCAATGGACTTTCTATTTATTCTATATCTATGGACACGCCTGACTTGTTTTCAGTAATCATTTGTTTTAATACCCGGGTGAAATAGGAGAGCACAAATCAATGTAATTATGTTCAGTGGGGTAGTATCCGATGATTATGAAATGTATGTTGTCATTATCGTCCCTCTGTGCTGTCTTTCTCTTCGCACACACCTGTACTTGAAATGTTTTTAATGCGCAGCATGAGGCCCTGAGTGAAATGCTTCCACTGAGCAAACCCATCTCACTTATAAAGCTCAATTAGCAGGCAATTTACAGAACAACGTGGCTTTGCCCCCGCATGGCGGTCGCATTTTAAATCCGTTAGGGGACAGTCAAATATGACAATAATTCCACTGAGGGTCAATTCAAAATGCAAATGACTTGCTGAGTACATGTAAGCCACCACAGGAGGTTTCAGGTGACCTAGGATAGCGTCTCTCCCCTTAGCTTCCACACATGCAATAAACCCAAGAAACACCATGAAGCAGACCTGATTGCATGCAGAAATGACCTGTAGTATGTATGTATACATGTATTGTGTAATCACACGCTTGAAAATTGAATTTTGTCAATGTTCAAATAGTCCATTACAGTTTTCATTGATTTGTTGAGCACATGCTTTTTCAAATAAATAAACATATCACATGACATCAGCTACCTACCAGTGTACATTTTTTTTACTTTATCAGCATTGAAAAATTATGGACAAATCCATAATGAGGTTGACCGTAAATACGAATTTGGATAAATATGCATTATCTCAAAGAAAAAAATGGACTAAAATGAAATAATGGTATTATATTTTGTTCTCTATGAAATGACTGGTTATTTATGCAAACTTTTACCTGCATCAAATGACAGCCAATCTCATGAAAACGTACTTGAATTTATTGCTACACAACAGTCCAATAAAGACTAACTAATATCCCCTAACATGGTTAGCTGGTATGTGCTTGTGCCATTACTTAATGTAATGTGCCTTAGTGTGTACATGTATTTAAGGAGGAAACAGGTACAGGAATCAAACCAAACGTTAGTTTATATTCTGAAAATAGGCAAAGGCTCAGTGCACCGGATACAGTTGTTGTCTTGAACCAAATATAAAACAACATGAAAACCAAAGAATGGCAAAGACAGAGATAATTGTTTAAACGTTTATTTTGTATTTCGTTAATTTTACATGAAACCTTGTGTTGTTTCTTGCACTATTACGCTAATCTTAGCCAGGTCGCACCTGCAAATGAGAAGCAGTTCTCAATTGTCCCACTTGGTTAAACAAAAGTGAAATAAAAAATGGATACATCCCAATCGGCCCCCTCCACATTCCACTGTATCCTTGGCCATCGATGTGAGCAGTCACACGCCTGCCATTTGATAAAGGGTGTAGAGCAGAATTTAGGGGGGTCATGCGAGAATTTCTTGTCACGTGACTATGCCTCCTGCCGCATAATGGCGCACCAGTCATATTGTTTGTGTCTCGTCAGATAAGAAACAATTAGAATTGGTACATTACAGTAAATGTGAATGCTCAGACCAAAGCATCGAAACTGTAAAGTTTGCATGCATTTGGTACACTCCGGCACCAAATGAATAAACACAATGTCGGCATGGCACCGTAAACAATTCTGTAACACACGGTGCAAAACACTACACACATCGTGCATGTGTTACACACATTGGCCAATGATGAAACACTGTGCAGTCAGCACGTCCATTCAATAGTTAAAACACACACAACATTAGCAGCACCCCCGCACACACAGTAAAACACTTAACATGTAACTGAACACCAATCAGTCGCTATACATATAATTCAGGTATGAGCATCTGTCGTGAGACAATCGCGAAAATGGAGGCTGAAGGACCAAGGGGAAGAAAAAGACGAGGAAGAGACGGGAAGAGGAAGAGGAGAACGAGGAAGAGAAGGGGAAGAGAGAGAGGAGATAGAGGAAGAGACTCTGGTAAAAACCAGACATCGGGACTGAAACATCATCGGCAAAAGGGCCATCGAGAACATCGCCGGGCAGTGCGGGGGCAACATCACCATGTGTGCTGCCATTTGGTGAGAGGGTCCTCTATCACCATGCCACCCTGGGTCCCTATACAATACTTTACACATACTGACATTTCTGCATGCACTACATGCTGAGGTCACATAGGACCAACCAGGGCAGCCCATGTTCGTTGTCATCTGGCATAGTATCAGTTTCCACCGGTCTGCTCTGGTCCAGGACTGGTTCACCGACCACATCCATTTCACGGTGCTGAACCTGCCCCCTTATTCAGCGTTCCTCAACCCGATCAAGGAATTATTTTCGGCATGGCAGTGGAAGGTCTATGACCGCCTACCACATGCACGCATGCCGCTGCTGCGAGCAATGGAGGAGGCATGCAGAGACATCAAGGTGGGGTCAATCCACGGGTGGATACTCCACCCCCGGCAATATTTTCCTCATTGCCTGGCGAGGGAGAACATTGCCTGTTATGTGGACGAGGTGATGTGGCCCGACTTCAATCGATGGCGTAATCTCTGATTTGTAATGGGAGTTTATGTGCTACCTGTATACAATGTATCACTGAGGCTTGGTTGCGGGAATAAAAACGGTTAAAAACTAGAAATGACAGATGTGTCTTGAGTAAAGTTGACTAGTGTGTTGTGTCTGTTTGACTGTTTATTGTTCATGTGCATGTGTGTTCCCTATCGATCTGAAGAGGGCCTTTTGAAGTCAGAGTGTTAAGTTTTGATTGCAGAATGGCAGTTTTGACATGGCAGTTAGATGTTAATCTCCAAGTGTTGTGTAAAGAATTCTTGTGTGTTGAGTTTTGACACGATGAGCCAAATTTTGCATTTTGTGTGTTAACAATTGGGAAAAACTGTAATAATATGAATTGACTGGTATAGCCCCACATTAAAATTATTAAATCCTGAGTAATTCATGCAAAAAGAAATGCAATAACAGCATTTTGCACATTTTCTTAATAAAATAAAGCATATACATTGACTAGTGTTTAGAATCCTTTTCACAAGTTTGGGGTCCAGAGAATATTGAGAAATGAAAATGGGGTCATGAGCTGAGAATGTGGGATCCCTGGTGTAGGGAATAATTTGACTCTCAGTTAAGTACTGTGTGCAATGATGCAGGAAAGTAGAATCCCATAATGCACTGGGTTGGATATGACCTGCATTTATTTGATACATACATACATACATACATACATATATAAAATGAAATATGACTCAAATGAAATATGAAATTGTTAAAAAGGTTTAAACAAACCAACTCTCTGGAGGGCGACTGCAAACAGTGTATGCCAGAGACCTGCCGGTGTCCAGTGGAGACAGTGACCTGTCATAGGAACCAACACAAGCCAGGGAACTTTACCTAAGAATTATATGATCCCCTGCTGATTTTGTATGTTTTCCCACTAACAAAGAAATGATCAGTCTATAATTTTTATGGTGAGAGACAGAATAATAACAAAAACAAATTAATAATTGATTTGCATTACAAAGATTGAAATAAGTATTTGATCCCATCTCAATCAGCAAGATATCTGGCTTCCAGGTGCCCCTTATACAGGTATCAAGATGAGATTAGGAGCACTCCTTTAAGGGAGTGTTCCTAATGTCAGCATGTTACCTTTATAAAAGACACCTGTCCACAGAAGCAAGCAATCAATCAGATTCCAAACTCTCCACCATGGCCAAGACCAAAGAGCTGTCCAAGGATGTCAGGGACAAGATAGTAGACCTACTCAAGGCTGTAATGGGCTACAAGACCATCGCCAAGCAGCCTGGTGAGAAGGTGACAACAGTTGGTGCGATTATTCGCAAATATAAGAAACACAAAATAACTGTCAATCTTCCTCGGAATGGGGCTCCATGCAAGATCTCACCTCGTAGAGTTACAATGATCATGAGAACGGTGAGGAATCAGCCCAGAACTACACATATTTGAGTGCCTTAAACCTGTTGATGATAATGCGTTTGGATGGCAGAATATAAATTATTTGGCAAAATAGAATCTGCCAATGTGTATTTATACATTGCATTGTGGTGTTGTAGGCTAGAACTGAATATTATGAGAATAGGTGAAATTGAGGGAATGGTGTGATGGTCAATGTTTGCATTGCATGTAATAGCTACGTCATAAAGCCAATCAGTGCAATGTTTTACATTTCAGATGACTGTAGCAAAATGCATCATTCCTGTATTTCTGAAAATATAGTCGGCAATGTATAGACCTCTCTGACTTCATTGTGGGAAGACAATGGTTGTGCAATATCACTTACTGAAAGCTAATGTAGTGCTTCTGCTGTCCTTGGTCCTTAAAGGTATCACAGCGATTCGTTTACTTGTGGTGCTGTCCATGGTACATAATGAATACATTGATCAATGTGTTGCTATACCTTTAAAGTACCAAAAAATGTAGCATAAAGATTAACAAAAAAAGAATTAGCGAATGAAGCCATAATTGGTCCAGTATCTAGTTCATGAACAAAACACTTATTACGGACAATGTAGCCAATGGGGTTGTTAAATTAAAGTGCCAATGAAAGGAGTAGTTAGTGTTACTATACAGGTATCTGTCTAATGTATATGGAAGCATGTTATGTGTTGCATGAGAGTATGTATTGAGAGATGTTTATTTTCTATATTTGTGTTGTTTTTGTAAAAGCTGTGGAACGGACAGTCCAAAACAAATTTCCCTTCAGGGACAAAAATGTACATTTATATCATATCAATATTCTCCTTGAATTCCAGCACCAGCAGAAAGTCTCTGGATGTGCATATGTTCTGCTATTTTACAAAGCAGTTACAATACATACCACTTAACATAACTTTTTATAGATAATTTGTTTACAAGAATATTTACCTCTTTTCCAGGCACAGTTTTTTTTGTAGATCAGTAAAACCCAGTTTTGTGATCCAACCACATGGTCTTTTAACTCTCTAATGAAGTTGCAGGGGAAGATTCAAGTTTCTGCCCTTAGAAGATTGCTTCCTGACTGCATTTGGCTTCCAATCTTAGGTTGAGGAAGAAAAATAAATGAAAGGAAAATAAACTAAAGGTAAATGAAATCCTCCCTGGGCAACTTACAACATAAATAGATTGATCATGTGCATGAGCAGGTCATAAGCAGGTATGGATATTACCTATTCTGCATAGTAATGTCTTTTCTCACCTCTCCTTCATCCGGGAAAAGGTTCTAAATCTTCCAGAGACTTGAGTCACAGAGGCTGTATATCACTTCTCCGTAATGTAGGGGAAGAGTGCCGTGGAAAGAAGAAAGGGCACATGCATGATTAAACGCTCAGAAAGTTGGTAGGGATGGCACAGGGACTTTTAAGCGAACGCAAAGTATTTTGTAGCCAAAAAGAATGGAAATCTCGGAATGTGTGAGAGAGCAGGACAATATTACAGCAAACACAAGAAGAGAAGAAACCTCTGCAAATAATTAAATCATTGTAGGTATCCCAAGGTTGAATAACTGCTTTCCCTTTTAATTGTTTCAAAGACGTAATGGAAAAAAGTACATATTCAGCACAAAACATAATGGTAAAGTTTAGACCTTCTATTATCCATCAACAGTACATCCTTAGGTAACCTGTGGTGCACTGGGGAGAGATCAGTGCTCAGATATTTGATGCAGGTGAGTGTCTCTTTTCATGCCAAGTCCCTCCAGATCACCATCATGACATTTCCTCACCATGACGGACGAGGTTTCTGAGACCACAGCCTCCTACGAACAAACACATGCATGCACGCACACACAGACCCACACATGCAAGCACACAGGCACGCATGCACACACACGCACACACACACACAAACACATGCAAACACTCACAAACAAGCACACAGGCATGCATACACACACACACTATATGGAGGCACACGTGCACCCACACAGAAAAACAACACACAGCATGAATATAAGAAACCCAGATACAGATCTACCCAGACTAACTGGCTTTTGGTTGAGATTAGCATGTTCCTTACTGAATGGGATTAACTCAGGCAAAACAGCAGAGGGGCTAATTGCCTTACTTCTGTTAATGTGTCTGTGTTTTACAGTTGTTTTTTTTTTCAATTGCTAACCTGCATTGGTCAAAACTCTTCACACAGAAGAGTATATGGAACAAACTGTCAATGATTTTTCATTGCTTTCACACAAAATGCATTCAATGACAACATTCTACAAAATCCATTAACTCTTTTCTCATTTAGACTCCACAACCTGCAAAACTATATACTGTTCTCACCACATGATTCCAAATGCTAACACACTGTTTCCCAAACTGTTAACAACACATTCAAAACAGAATGCAGTAACCAAATTGAAATATATAGAAAATCTTAACAGAATATCGGTAACACTATAGAATAAGGTACCATTTATAAAGGGTCTATAAGGGGTTTATAATAACACTATTAATGGTTATTTAAGCATTTGTAAATGCATTATAAACCCTCTGTAAGCATATCCGTCACAAAAGTCAAAAAGCGGGTCAGGTTGCCAGATATTAACTTTTTTCTTATTTTTCAGTAATTAATCATTTATAAATGTAGTTACAAATGCTAATAAGAATGACACTTATTTACCAAATTTTCGTGGTTGCAGTTGAACAATATAGTCATTTGTGTTTATTTCTCCACTTTCAATTGTAATGTTGTGATGCTTTAATCTTTCCATTCAACACTGTATCTGATTATTCTCTACAGAGTTTGGAGTCATGGTGGTTGTTTATTAAATGGTCTAACATGAAATTGTATGTGTACATACTGTTGGTGTTCAGTCTTCTCATTTGGTGTTAAATATTCTCATTTACTAGCAGTCATAAAAACCCACCGACTGTGATATAGTGCACTATAACATTTGAATATGTTTATTAATTGTCAAAACAAACCCATTTGTTGAGACAATCACTCTTTTGCAAAACCTTAAACAAGTTCAGGTAGTTAGTCACCAGTTTTTAAATCCCATCCACTCTTGAAAAACTCTAAACACATTCTCACTCACTAAAGTAAAACTAACTCACTACAGTAAAACTAACTCACTACAATAAAACTAACTCACTACAGTAAAACTTACTCACTACAGTAAAACTCATTCACTACAGTAAAATACATTTTGCACTGTGATGCATTTGTGTTGCAAAATGGTAAACACGGGCAGCAAAAACACAACTACGACTCAAAATTGTTCACACGTTTTTACAATTGCTTAAAAAATGATTTTGAAAACTATTTTGTCAAAACACTACACACAGTTAACACAACTACAGTGGCAGAACAGCCCAGATCTTTTGCTAAATTAAACACTTCATTCAAAACTATACACAAATATATTAAATATATTAAAACTATACACAATTTTTCCACCAGCTGGCACACACATTGCTCATACAATCTGATTCTGTTTGGACCAGTTACACAATGCTGTAATCAATTTTAAACAATTTTTACTCTTCTAACAATATACAGTACTGAAGTCTGGGTTTGATTTGAGTATGAATAAATTGACCAAACACAACACACAAGACCGGCACTGCTCAATGATGAAAATATGTATATCACCCCATATTGTAAAATCAGTCAATATGTCAATGCATTGCATTTTACATTGAATAATCAGAACAGAACAAATAAAATATAGTTTGTACCACCAAAAGAGAATGCATGAATTCAAAACAAAATCCATAGCATCATGTTGTTGCTTAACTGGATCTGTCTTTAGCATTTCAATCACATCACATATCCTCTCTCTCATTATCTCTCCATCCATTTGGTCTTCTGCTGTGACGATATGCTATAGTCTATCTACAAATCTGAGTTGATGGGCCGTGTTGTATAGACCTAAGCTGGCATGGCTGTGGAGAACCCAATTCTGTGTGATTGCAGCATACATTTTGATGTTACCACCACGTTGGGCCGGGACACTCAAAATAGCTCTGAGCCCAATTATGTTTTTCCATCATCTTTTCACATCTGTCAGGTTGAACTCAGCCTCACCTATGAAGATCAATTCATGCAGGAATGCATCAGCATCCATTTGCTGAACTAAATGCATTGGGCCCTATCTTGCACCCAGCGCAACGCAGCGCAAAGCCCAAATGCAAGTGTCTTTGTTAGTTTAAGACCGACGCAGTTGTCAATTTCCCGTCCGGCGCCCGTGTCGTTTAAATAGCAATGCACTTGCGCCCATATTTGCGCCCATAGGTGTGCTGGTCTAACAGGGAGGTGTGTTCACTTGTTGCACACACACAGGGAAGCGCAGCAGCACACGAACATGCAAAAGATTACAAATAAAAATATCACGGTGCAAATCCGCCGTCATAAAAGCAATGCGGGAAAGGTAAAAGGCTCTTAAAGGGAATGGGAGATTAATTTCTGATTGGTTTATTGCATGTTACGCCCAAAACCTACCTGGCGCATGGACCCTTTTATCTGCTGTCAAACTAGCAAAACTGGATTTGGACACGCCCAAAGCACGCTTGCGCCATGCGCTTCACGCCATGCGCTTAAATCGTTAAAATAGGGCCCGCAGTATCAAACTTTAAATGCAGTGAATGGGTACCAAAGTGTACTGATGTAGAGCATATAGTAGGCCTCATTGTACTTATTTTACTGTAGACAGTAGAGAAAAGTTGTTTTTCACCTGTGATCTTGACGAAATGTCAACCCACTCTCAATGTCAATACATGGTTTACAACACGGTCAACCAACGTGGGTCATATCTCATCTGATAACTGTGGTCCTTGTCTTCTTTGTCCACATCCTCCTCCAGGTCTTCCTCTCCCAACACAACTTCCTCCATGGGCTCCCCCAATTCTCAATCCTAGTAAACCAATGGTATTACAGTTTTTCCAGATTGCTAAAACACTAAAGGTGAATGCCCAGACCAAAACGTTGAAACTGTACTGTTTGCATGTATGTCGCACACACAGGCACCAAACGAATTAACACATTGTCACCATTGCACAGTAAACGATTCTGCAACACACATGGTACAAAACACTACACACAGTGTTGTTGATGTTACACACGTTGGCCAGTGATGAAACACTGTGCAGTCAGCATGTCCATTCAATAAACAAACACACACGACATTGGCAACACACCGCATGCACAGTAAAACACATAACTGGTAATTGAACACCAATCAGTCACAACTGTAGCACTATAAATAGAACTCGGGAATGCGCACCTGAGTGCCACAGTACCACACTAATGTTAGTTGAGTGTGTCCACATAAATAAATACCAAGCAGACACCCACTTTCATTGGTTGGAGGGACCCTGCCGTGATTATGCTGCTGTCCGAATGTGTCCAACCCAATCCACAGTTGTTGTGGCACATTGTAGATGCTGTACCTCTGTGTTCAGGCACAAACCATATTGACATGTTGGTGTTTGCGTGTTCAGTTACAGACCATCCTGGGCTCCGATGCAGCAGCGCAGCAGCATGAGTCTATTCATATACTGACAAAGCTGGTTTAATCTGGTGAAAACCAGACGTTGGGGCAGAAACATCTTTGGCCAAAGGGCCATCATGAATGTCCCTGGGCAGCATGGGGGCAACATCACCATGTGTGCAGCCATTAGTGGTCAGGGGGTCCTCCATCACCATGCCATCCTGGGACCCTACAACACTGCACACATTCATTTCTGGATGCACAGACCAGGGAAGCCCATGTTCGTTGTCATCTGGGATAATGTCAGTTTCCACCGGGCTACTCTGGTCCAGGACTGGTTCGCCAACCACAACCATTTCATGGTGCTGTTCCTGCCCCCTTATTCCCCGTTCCTCAACTCAATTGAGCATGGCAGTGGAAGGTCTATGACCGCCTATCACATGCACGCGTGCCGCTCCTGCGAGCAATGGAGGAGGCATGCGGAAACATCGAGGTGGGGTAAATCTACAGGTGGATACACCATGCCCGGCAATATTTTCCCCGTTGCTGACGAGGGAGGACATCGCCTGTGATGTGGACGAGATGATGTGGGCCGACATGATCCCTGACACGGCTGTGCTGTTATTATACCTGTGCTGTCATTATACCTGTGCTGTCATTATACCTGTGCTGTCATTATACCTGTGCTGTTATTATACCTGTGCTGTCATTATACCTGTGCTGT
>JACXGM010022903.1:0-16473 GCA_016801145.1 Umbra pygmaea | reverse complement strand
ATATTTTATATGTTCGTTCAATCTCTTTTATTTCTTAAACTGTACTATTTTTCTAACTGTTTTTCACTTTTATTTAAAATGCTTTAATTTTATCTGTTTTTAATTTTTGTGTTTTCCTGTTTATGTAAAGCACATTGAATTGCCATTGTGTATGAAATGTGCTATATAAATAAACTTGCCTTGCCTTGCCTTGCCTAAATAAAACAAATACACGAGCAGTTGAAATAATAAGATAAAACATAACAAAACAAACAGTCCATCACCATCAAGTGAGATGCCACGACAGCCCTGTCCAGTCCTGGCCATCGTGACACCCTTAATGTAATACTGTTGTCTAATTTTCTACAGCTTTGTCCGAGAATCATCAAGAAAAACTTAGTTTATAAAGTAAATAAAAAGCAAAATAAGAAAAATTTCTATAAAACTCAAAATCACCTATCGTCATGCAAGTGTTTTTTTCCCAGGAAATAAATCAGAGCCCACTTCTCACTGAAGCCAGTGGGGACATACCAACCCCCCACCCCTGGTTCATCAAAGGCTAGAAGCCTATCTGGAATGGTTAGGTGGGCATTTGGCATTTGTGTTCTTTTGGGTAGTTCTGTGTTCTTTTTGGTATTTTTTTGTGTTTTACTGTACTTTTGGTTACTTTGGGGAAAATAGTTGGACTCATTTGCTGTTTCTCAGAACCAAGAATGCAGAGAACGGTGAGAACGCTCTTGCTAGTTGTTCTTGGAAGAATGAACTCACAAGGTGACGAGCACACAGAACGCTGCTGACAGTTTCAGACGATGTGTTCTTGCTGGTATTGTGCAATAATACCCCCGCACAGATGCCGTCTGCAGTACCCAAACATAATGAGAATTATTGACGATAACAGCCAGGCTTATTCAGAACATATTGCTGATAATGTCTGCATACAGGTAAGAATTTCATTGTGAAGTACTGCTGGTTTGCTTCTAAAAAGCTAGGCAGGGTTGGCCCTGGTTAGTACAAAAAATTAAGAAAACGCACACCTAGTGTAGGCGAGGTGCTGGCTACTGGAGATAGCTATACTGTTAGAGAAAAAAGAACAGCCGCACACTCTATGCTCTGATGCGAAATAGGTTTAATTACTCCAACGTTTCGGCAGACAAGCTGCCTTCATCAGTGTTTCATGACAAGCACTGCAAATGAGGTACTGATATATATATTTGTTTTTGTATCACACACAGGTGAATGGATAATTGCATAATTGTCAATTAGTCAATTTGTCAATTATGACACTACATATGAAAAGAAAAACAGAAAAGGAACAGTATAAAGAAATTTCATCAAAACAAACTCCAATACATTGTAAAGTACTTCAACATTATAAATAAACAAGTGACTATGGCATAGACCAATTGGACCCATCAGGATTAAATAATTATAAAGTCACAATAAAGGTCTGAGGTCAAATTCAATGTTAAGACCTAATGGAGTCAGAGTCCTCAGGTCAAAAATCCATGCTGCCTCTCTTCTTAACAGAAGGTTATCAAGGTTTGCTCCTCTCCTAGGTAAGGCAACATGCTCAATACCAATGTAACGGAGGGAGGAGATCGCATGGTTCATTTCCATGAAATGAGCTGCCACAGGGGATGTCATATTTTTACATCTAATAGTGCTCCGATGTTCTGATATTCTAACTTTTAATTCACGTTTAGTTTTGCCAACATAATGCTTACCACAAGGGCAGGATAAGAGATAGATAACCGCTTTAGTGGAATAGGTAATAACACCTTGTATAGGGATCTGTTTTCCTGTTTGCGGATGTCTGAACGATGTGCATTTATATGTACCATTGCATTGGGGGCAGGCATTACATTTATAGTTGCCATACAGTATAGGCGCCAATTGCCTTTGAGAGTTCTCTATTTTGGGAGGTAAATCAGAGTGTACCAGTCTATCTCTGAGGTTTCTGCCTCGTGAGAAAACGACCAATGGGGGATCCTGAAACACATTTTTAATACTGTCATCAGATCTGAGAATATGCCAATGTTTTCTGACAATGTCCTTAATACGTTCTGAGGATTTTGAATAGCAAGTAGTTAAAACACATGAATATTTCTTTTTATCAGACTGTTCTTGAAAGAGATCAGTTCTTGATTTTTGACTAATCTTTTTGAGGGTTGTTTGGATTTGACTGTTTTTATAGCCCCTTTGCTTGAATTTATCTTGAACTACGGTTATGTTTCTGTCTAAATCTTTTGTGTTTTGGCATTTACGTTTGACTCTACAAAATTGGCTATACGGTAAACTGTTCTTTAATGGCAATGGATGGCAACTGTCGGCTCTAAGTAAACTATTACGATCAGTTGGTTTTGTGTATAAATCAGTAAAGAGTTTATTGTTCTCGCATATAATCAAAAGGTCAAGAAAACATAGTTGTTTATAATCAAATTGCATAGTGAACCTAAGGTGCTCAGAACAGGAGTTCAGATAAGTATGAAATGACTGTAACTCTTCAACATTACCTTTCCACAAAACAAATACGTCATCAATATAACGTTTCCACATTAAGGGGCAAGAGTACATTATTAACAGGATTGAGAATGTCACGTTGTTCTAAGTGGCCCACATACAAATTTGCATAATTAGGGGCCATCGGGGACCCCATAGCAGTACCTTTTGTCTGAATGAAGAAATCATTTTGAAACATAAAATAATTGTGTGTGAGAACTATTTCAGCCAATGTTTCAATGAATGCTCCACAGGGCCGTTCAGCAGGATCACGTTGTTCCAGGAAATCTGACAGGGCTTTAATAACACCATCATGTGGATAGTAGTATACAAGGACTCTACATCAAAAGTGACTAATATAATGTTGTCAGGGAGGAGATCCAAGGATTCAATAATGGTGATATTGCTCTTGGTATCCTTAACAAAAGAGGGAAGCTGCTCAGCTAGTGGTCTAATGAACGAATCAACAAAGCTAGAAAGAGGGGCGGTTACTGCATCGATACCCACTACAATAGGTCGTCCATGTGGTTTGGAAGCATTTGGATGGGAGTCCAATGCTGCTGAAAGTGTTATTGGGGGGCACTCTTCCCTCTTGTCTAAAGATCCAGTGGCAGTGATGGGGATATCTGCCCTGCCTAAGGTGCCATCTTTCGGATGGGATGTTAAATGGGGTTGCTGAATCTCTGTGGTCACTAAAGATCCCATGGCACTATTCGTAAGAGTAGGGATGTTAACCCCGGTGTCATGGACATATTTTCAATCTGGCCCTCATACCATCATGGCAACCTCATCATCCCTATCTCTCAATTGGCTCATTCAATACCCTCTCCCCCCTTCTCCACAGGCTGTTGCTGCAAATGAGAAAGTGTTCATAGTCAACTTGCCTGGTAAAATAAAAGTAAAACTAAACATAAAACAATAACATTTGACTTTGACTCTATTGTGGACATCCAAGATGGGAGGGAATATAATCTACCAATTCAGTTTATGGCGTATGCTTTTTCACAACATTCATAGTATTTTGTGTAACAGCATGTAATTATATACACTGTTATGCATGTTTATTGTGAATTGTAGTAATTTTCAGATTCTTACCTCTTAAGAATCGCCTTCTCTGCTTCAGTGAGTACTGCTTGATAACCACCCATGCTGTGGTAGTACAAAGAGTGACAGGGGAGGGAAGATGGGCGCCGACAGAACCAAGGATCTCCAGTGACTGAGTCTATGTAATCACAGCAACACTGCTTACCGTCCCCCACCAGCTTAGTACTTCTCTGGGCATTACAGATGGCAGTTTCCTGCTTGCCACCTCCCTCAAAGTAGCCATGGAAAAAGACCTTATCTGGATCCTGTTCCCTTTGCCTCCACAGTACCTGCACGGCCTCGCTAGAGTGGACAAGGCGGATGGAGACCTCGGCTGGTCCAGGCCAAAGCAGGGAAAGGCGGACAGTGTAGGTACCATTACAGTGATCTGTTACAGAGCCATAAGTACTGGCCTTGAGCTCAGTGTTATACAACTTGGCTTGGAAAAAGTCCCCTCCATAGGTTTTTCTCCGTGCCTGAGCATCTCTGGCTGTTACTGTCACATCCACAAACCCTCCCACCATGTGGTTTGAATCAGGGTTGACAATAGAAAATGAGCATTTGGTGGCATCTGTGGACTCTTTTGTTGACAGTGCTTCAGGCGGTAATGACCACTGTAGATTTTTGACCAGTAACTCCCATTCCTCCACACTTATTAAAGGGTCACTAATTGGTTGAAACGTTCTGTTGGTTTTTCCAGTGCAATGAAGTGAAAAGTTACTGTGGTTGAATACCAAATAATTGGACTTCGAAACCTTCCAAATGTGCTGGTCATACCATACCTTTAGTGAGAAAAAAAGAGAAAATTTATGTCAAAAAGTAGACCTACTCAGCTAAACATTGTTAACCAAAACCTAAATGCACATTGACAGTTTAGCTAAAAACCTAATGGATTTTGGTAGATGCTATAAAGACTATCATTAACATTTCAAGTATCTAATAAACCTAGACTTATCACCTTGCAGGCACAGGTTTTGATCTATCAATCTTTTGGTTACTGATCAAATCCTCTAACTGCTAAGATACTTGCAACCTATAGTAGAGTTTAAAGTTGCCTATTGCTCCTCTTTCTTTAAAAAGAACCCACCATAAAAACTGTAATGTACGGTAAAAGCATGTGTTCTGCAACACTTCTGTTTTGAACTTAAACTTCTGTGCCCATACGGATTGTAATATCCAGCCTACATTGAACCTTGCAAAAAGGATATACAAAAACTAAGCTAAAACCCATTACGATATTTCTGTCTCCATGTTTAAAAACTTAGAGACATCCAATCATGATTCGACCAAATACGATAACAAAACTAAACAGGAAATGTGCAAATCAGTATTTCACATATTTAAACCACTGCTAACATAGTCTATTAATACAGACTCTGCCCACAGGAAATTGGGATACCCTACTGTACAACCATATATTAAATTACTAACAATATCTCAGTAAGTAAAACCAGTCATGGTGACAGCTTGCACACATTTTTGGTTTTCCTATAATTTCTTTACCTACAACTGTGGTTTGTCTATGTTGTGTTCTAAACTACTAGCTTAAGTTAGCCAGCACAGCTATATTATTTTACCGTGTAGAAAGAGACACAACCCAACAGAATCAGATGAAACTGCTATAATATCAGTGCAGTTTATCAGCGGAGGCTATATTATATGCTGGACTGGAGTAAATGGAATGGAATCTCACACTGCATTTAATGTGTTTAGCTCCATTCAATTCGTGCAATCCAGACATTAATATGAGCCCATCCTCAATTTTCACCAGCCTCCACTGCTGTATATCACCAATATTCAAGTGACTGACATTTCCCACAAAACACACACACAGTGGCAAGGTCTAGGTGTGCAGAGCGTGGCAAAGCATCCAATTTTGCTTTCAACAAAATACTGTATAGCTGGTGTGAATGCAACGAATGGACGTTGTTGACATAGTGAGATCTTGAAATGTGGTGGTTCACTTCGGTGAAGTCAAACAATTAAATGTTGTTGGAAAGACTGAGGTAGAAACATGCTTTTTATATGCTTCACACATAAAATTATCCTGTATGTATAAATATATGTGTCTCATGGCTTCAATGCTTTCTTTCTTGCGATCTGTGTGATTGTAATAAGTAAAGCTCCCACCGTTGAATGCAAAGTTCTCGCTTTGAGTGTTTCATTGAAAGCATCTTAGCTGTGCAAAATTTGTTTGATGAACCACCAATGCTGGCTTGCCTGATAGGCTCCATGTTGCCCCATGATACCCTAAGCTTGTGGAATGGGAGTACACTGTGTGGACTATACTCAACCCTCTGTCAGGGTGTTTGCGGTCTGTTGGTGTCCACGCCTCCAGTCCCCGTTTCAGTACTCTGCAATAGTGTATGTGCCTGGGTCATCTGTCCTCTCTCATACCCCACCTGAGTTTCAGTGATATGTGACGGGGACGAGAGACAGTTTATATATTTGTTTTTGGGGTCAGAGTTGTAACAAGGTACTAGACCTAAGGTACGATAATTTTAATATTTCTGATGTCATGTTGATCCTAGGAGAACCTAAAACCTTGGAACATGCTTCAGGACCATGTGGCATGATGACTCTTTCCCGTCTGTGTCCTGTGCCCACCTCGCTATGCTGGTACCCACGTCACTCCTGTTGATGATCACGTTTTTTGCCTAGCGACTCCAGCTGTAACTTTCAAGAGCATTTCCTTGCCAAAGACCACCGAATTGTGTTGATGCTACCCAAAGACTGTGGTCAAAGCCCACCCATTCCTATCTCTATTTATGGACACTAATTGAACACTGATGTCACCTTAATACAATGGGCTGTGTACACTCAGCTTCCTCACCTGGTACAGCCAGAAGAGGACTGGCCACCCCCTTGAGTCTGGCCTCTCTCTAAGTTTCTTCCTAGGTCCCACTTACAGGGAGATTTTCCTTGCCATTGTGCATCATTTGTTATTGCTTGATCTTTGGGGGTTTTAGGCTGGATATCTGTCAAAGCACTTTCTGATGACTGCTGTTGTAAAAAGGGCTGTATAAAATATATTTGATTTGATTGGATCTTCAAAACACCAAATAAGGAAATATCTTTTTAGCTAAAAGCAGTTGTCCAAACTTACACCTGTTAGATTAGCACTTCTCCCTGGCTGTTTCGTCTATGTTATTTTGGTGGTGAGATTAGGCTGCCAATATGTTGTTGCGTAATTGTAAAACTAGACTTTAACAAAACAAAAATATCTATTCATAAACATAACATGATGTTTGAATGTACATAGATCTAATTTCAGTCCTACGTTTCATGTTTTGCGCTGGGCTTTCCTTACAATGACAATTTATAGTTACAACACTTTATTTGGAGAGTCCGAAATTCCATCTATAGGTGCTCTACAGATAGTTTGTTGCTGATATAACTATCAACAAACTATCTGTTGATAAGCAACTCATTGTGTATTTAAAGGGTAAGGGTAAGTTTAGAATAGGTTTTAGGGGAATGATTAAGGTTTGGGTTAGGGTTAGGGTTAGTAGATAGTTTGTTAAAATGTTGTTGATAGTCTGCAGATAATCTGTAGAGCATCTACAGATACACTCTTTGGACTCACTCTTTGTTACCCAATTTATGTATGGATTTTATTACGACCTAAGACTATGTTAATACGGTTAAAATAGTATTATTTGACTGGTATATCCCTTTATATGAATCACAAAGGCAGCAAATAAAAAAATCTATTGTACTATATCTCTCTGGGTTCTCAGAAAATATTAGATATTTATTTTTTATCACATTATTTAAAAAGTGAAAGTTAAATGAGATTTTATATATGATCACATGGTTCGTATTCCATTTGATAACTTACAAATAAAAGATAAATGCAGATTGATGAAATCAAAAACAATATAAACAGCTGATGTCTTCTCATTCTCCATTAATCTGTTGGTAAATGAAAATGTAAAGTTAGGTACAGTAATAACAAACAGTCACACATTAAAATGATTTGAAATGTGGAAATTATTACAACGAATGGAACGTGGATCATAATATATCATATTGATATAGAAAATATAGAAATATACTTAATATATTTTTGAAAAAACATTCATACATTTCTTAGTTTTAAAGGAATGTTCCCAGAGCTTTTTTAAAATATTCATGGACTATGATTGACTATGCTAGCTAGCTAATTAAATGCAAATCTGCTCAGATCTTACAGACAGGGTGGGCATTGAAACTGTCACGGTCACCACTATCAAAGAGTACTTGTAAAACTCAATTATTCATATTTTGTTCCAACAATACATTATTACGCACCTATTTTAGTTTGAAATGTTTTTTAACAACGTATATGTAAAAAATTGTCTGAATATACAATTAAGGTGATTATTTATTTATTTATATACTATTCACCCCATTTACCCCATCCACTCCCAATTGATCTTGTTCAATTCCCTCTAATTGTACTTTGTCAGCAGCTTGTTATAGTCCCAAATTGTTTTGGTAATTGTTTTACCAATTGTTTTTACCATCCCCACAACCATGTCTTTATCTGCAGTCTGGAAATATTAGAAGTATGAAAGCACAACTTGTGTTACTGGAGATTACACATTAGAATCATATAATAATATCATTAATTTAATAATAGTTTCCTATAATTAATAGTTGCATCTCCAACTGTCTGTAGATTACTGCTGTAGTCTGGTTTGAGAAAAATTATCTTTATTTCTATTTTAGCAAGAAGTCAATTAGTAAATAATATATCCTCTGTGACAACAAATGAAATTAATGTATCTTTTATTTACCATCTTAACAACATATAGTAATGGCTGTTTAACAGTGGTGGGCTGTCAGGGCCTGCCAGACCTTCTCTGCAGGCCAAAAGATAATCAGAATCAGAAATGTATTTTTGAAATTCTTAAAAATATTTTTTAATAATACATATTTTACAAAGTTCATTATGGTGATTTCATTGCTACAGTACGTTATTTTCAGTTGCCTTGCTTTTAGCGCAGCTCATACAAATTAAAGCTTTTATCCAATAAGATTTTTTCATCTGTGTTGTCTCCGGGTAGGCTAGGGCCTGCAGAATTCCGAGTGAATACCGTCTGCTGTTGACAGCCCATGAAGACCATGTTGTTGTTTGTCATATTTTTAACCAATCAGATTTCGACTTTACCATGTTGGGTGTGTTCTTTGACCAAGTAAAGCGTTCCTGCAAGCCTTACATCAGCATCGTTTCTGTTGCTGATAGGAGGGGCAGTTCAATAAAGTTCTGCAAAAAAAAGTTTAAAAAAAGTTTGCCATCCGAACAACAACTAGCTTTGCTCTCCCAGCTTTGCTCTCCCTTCTCCGATTTTGTTAAACTTTCAATTTTTTTATAACTTTTAGCAGAATGGCAGATGGAGGTGAAGAAGTAGCTTTGGTGGCGAATATAGGACTGGGCAGGATCGACTCTCAGCACTGGGCAAGATCTTTTATTGGAAATTAACGCAAATGTGCTCTACAACTGCGTCATAGAAGTCTTTTTAAAAGAGAAAGGATTTCGTTTTCAAATAATGAGCAGCTTTGGTGAGTTTGATGGATTTTTATATATTTTTACTAGCAGGGCCTTAACTAGGGATGGGCCGATACCAATACCAGTACATTTAAGTACAGGAAAGAATGAAGGATGCAATTTGGTGCATACTGTAACTGTAGAACGGCATGAGCAACGCCCCGGACCTAGCCTCTGAAAGCCACCTTTAGCGAGGAAAGACAAATGTCGGTAGTTTGCAAAACTTCTGGGTAAACAAAATAGTGGTATTTCTGAGTTCTGACATACTAACATTAAGAAATATAACTTAAAAGAAATACGATGTAGCCAATTTATATTTTGTTCAATAGATATACAGCTAATTGTGTACCGATTATAATAAGACAATAAAATACCTTAACAGAATAATATGATTTGGTAATTATCCCCTACATTCTCATCTTACACAAAACTTCTGCAATGCTTAGTTAGGGCAAATTCGAACACAAACGCCTATTGCGTTCGCGTTTACAAATGTGTTTCTCTCACTTAATTAGGGAAGGAGACATAAACCATTGACAACTAATAAATATTACACATTCTTGACCTGCAATGTAAATGATGTTCTTCTGGATATGTAGGAATATTTACTTTTCTATATTTGAATTGGCTGATCAACATCTAAGAAATAGCAGAATTTAGTTTGATAAATGTGACATTCGGCATAGTTCTTAAAAGTACTTCTATCGGTACTCGTATCAGCAAGTACCCAAAATGAAATACTCTGTACTTGTACTCGTTCCATAAAAAGTGGTATCGGCCCATCCCTAGCCTTAAAGGTTCTTAACGGGGCTTAGTGCATGTACTGAATTTGTATTCATGCTGGGGGAGCTACACAGACACACTTCATCCTGGCGCCAGGCCTGTTAATACTTGTTAATTATTACTGCTTGTTTTAGATCACACTACTGGTGTGAAGCATGTGCAGATCATATATATAAGGTCTGTGGTTCAGATTCAGGGGTGTTAGTGGGCTGTGCCTTTGAGTGTGCGTGGAAAAACCTGGATGTGCGTTTAATAATGCGTAGTGTTACATTCTTATGGTTTCAGTCGTGTCGGGTCAATTATTGTATTGTAAGTTTCATAGGTGTTGAGCCTCGTGTTAAATAATCTTTATCGATTGAAATAAACTTATCTTCACTATGAATATGGGGTGCATTATATGCCGAATGACAATAACCTATAGCCCTAGAATGTCATTGTGAGGCTATTATAATGCGTTTTCATTTTGGGAAGATAGTGAAGGCCTAGGTGTAAAATGCACGGCCCGCCACTGCTGTTTAAATACAACATCAAAAGCTGCATTGGTATTGTATGAACAGTGCTAAATTATTAGTCTAAATACTTGGTATTATTTCAATGTCATTAATAAAGCAAAGATCTTGTATAAAGCCAGACAGAGCTCAGTGTACAGTCAGAAATCCTTCTGTATTTCCCAAGTATTGCATTTTCAATGTTCTAGTGAGTCTCGCGTTTGGTATTTTCTATTAAAGGTTGATTTAGTTTACCGTGCTTTGCTTTGGTAGGAGAGCCCTCAAATTACATGAGTAAAAACTGTTCGAAAAAGTTAAATAATGCAGGTTTAAAAGACAATCTACTTCATACTAAAAACCCAGAATTTATCAAAACACACTTCCCTCTCTCTTCCCTGGAGTACCTGGGCCACATTACAAATTATTCTAACACAAAAACCTCTCACACAGTCTCTAATAGCGTAATCAACAACATCAAACTGTCACACATATTGTAGAAGGCACATGTTCAACAGTCTCAGTCATTCCACAGAAACGACACTTCTCCCAACCCCAGGATCAACAACAGCCAGCCAACTGTTAGTATCCAGGGCACCATGAAGGATCTTCCACTGCAGATCCCCCGACCGTTTGGGGACCAGAAGCTTGTGCAGCACCCTCCATCTGTACACAGCCATCTTATCAGGCCCTAGAACTACAGGTTGGCCTGGCAGATTAATTATGGGCGATTATGAATTTTCATAATAATCATTAAATCTTCCTTTTTGCTTGAAAAAAAACAAATTTATTAAAAATAAAAAAGCTGCCCTTTTGAGATAACCTCAGCTATGAGCTAAAAACATGTTGAATGTATAATAAACATATTTTTTAAATTACTCACCCTCAGGCCATCTAAAATGTGTCTGTGTTTCTTTCTTCATCAAATCAAAGTAAACATTTAGGGTATTTCATTTCTGGCCTGCTCCTTACGGTCTGAAATGCATATAATGACTGATGTTAAGAGTGCATTTTTTCATTTTTTAAGTGTTTTGTTTTTCAGACAACCATATTCATGAGTTGAAAATGTGTTTAATTTTTTATATTTGATATTGTAAAAATTTTATCTGCTTATTCATATTCTTGTTCTAATTTCTGATTTGTCAGAACAGAAGTTATGGATTACAATGTTTGCAAATTGTTTTTCTCAAAGCAATTTTGACCTTATAAATAAAACCTTTCTACATATTTGTATTGTTAGTTCTTGTATTACACACAAATTAAAAATACAGAAAAAAGTAATTGTTTATATATTAACACATTGCAAGTGTGTTTAACCCTACAATGGTGTATATTTTAACACTAGTGGGAAAGATAACACTTTGAAGTGTTATGAATACACTGTTGTTGGGTATCTAAATAAACTCTCACAGTGTTAAAATGTACTATGTTAGTAATGTACATCCTTGACACTTTCAAAGTTATTTTAACTCAAATGGAGGGAGTCATACATACATATCAGAAGTGTCAAAATTGACTCATAGGGCCCTATCTTACACCCAGCGCAATTGACTTTTTACACAAACGCATGTATCGTTCCTATCTTACACTCGACGCATATGGGACTTTTCCCTCCACAGACCCGCGTCGGTAAATTAGGGAATAAACTTGCGTTCGTTGGGCGGTTCAGCGAAAAGAATAGGCGTGTTCCGGCGCAAACGTTCCCTGGTGCTATCTTGCAGTCCCCGAAAACAATTCCGCCACTGACCAGGAAAAACCTGGTTTAAAGTCAGTGGCGTGTTATTCATATGCTAGTTTAAGGGCGCATGCCTAACCATAATGTAGCGTGTGCACAACACGCATACACTTTGCTCCTCTCATCTACACAAATGCAGCAGTTCTTTGTTATTGCAATACATAATTAGTAGGAAAAATATTACCACACAAGGAAGTCATTGTGGTGTCTGAAAATGTGAAAAATAGATATACTTTACATCTAGTGTACACATTTACTCAAATTATTCATAATTAATTATTTGCACTGATAAACATCAACCTCAAGGCAACCCATTCAATCAACAAGTATACACACGTAATTTGCAATGCTAATAAAAAAATCACCCATGTCTTTACTCAGAATTACTCAGGCTCAAGCCACGACTCATTTATGGCAACTTTGCCATGAGGAATCCCCCCTTGGATGGGTGGCTGGGAAGGGGATAACAGCTATCCGTTAAAGACATGGTTAATGATGACACAATTTATGATGCCAGCAAGTGCGTAAAATGCTGTTTAATCAAAAACACACACAAACACGCAGTGTAGCCTAATTGAACGAACATTTGGCACACTGAAAATGCGCGTCAGGTGTTTGGATAGAACAGGTACACTACTCAAGTCGCAGCATTCTGTGACTTGTTGTATTTTACGCAACATTTCCATGAATCATGGGTGTGTTGATGACATTAATTAGGAAATATTAGAGGACTTCAGGAGACGTGATGTTTAAATGCGTGCCAGCCACTTAAATGCCCAGAAATGCACAACGGGAGTGGAAAGCTTATTTGACAGAAGAGTAATCTCGGTCTAATGTAAGACTACATTGCAAAAATATTACCATGCATTCATAACCTCGTGATTTAGTGAAAGTGAGTCCAAAACATCGGAAAGTAGGCTATGTCTTGTGACATTTCTTTATTTACATTTTGTAAAAAGAAAAATCAATAGAAAATCGCCGTTATAATAGCAATCCGCCATGGAACAAGCGCGCCTGCTCTTAAAGGGAATGTGAGATGACGATCTGTTTGGTTTATTGCACGTTATGCCCAACCCACACCTATGACTAATGAAGCTATTTTAGACCTACCCATTTTAGATATGCGTTGGGCGCAAGAATCATTTATCCCGCCGGTAAAATAGCAACAGCGCCCGGGACCCTCCCACAATGTAACTTGCGTTTCGCGTTTGACACTTGCGTTTCAGATCGTTAAAATAGGTGTCACTTGCAGTGGTGAAAAAAAAATTAATGGCTGCTCCCCTCGTGCTGGCTTAAAGATGTCTCTGACTGACTCTGGAAGTATCTAAGTGTGTTCATTGATCGTTCATTTCACTTTCACTTGGAAAGCCCACATTGATTATATCTGTTCAAAATTCCAGCAAAGACTGTATTTTTTAAGGAGACTTAGGCTGTGTGGTGTTATAGAATTATGCAATTATTTTATTATGCTTTTTTAGGTAATATGTTAAGTTATGGGATGCAAGCATGGTAATCTTTTGGTCCAACTAAAATCACAGCTTGCACGTCTTGTTAAAATTGCAATGAAAGTCATAGGTGTTAAGGAGCATACATCACTCCAAACAATTTATGAATCATTAGTTTTAAAAAATGCACAGATAATAGCCAGGGATTCAAGTCATGTTTTATTCCCCAATGTATCAGCTTCTACCATCGAGAAGACATTAGAGTCCCATGGTTTAAGAGTAACCGCTACCAAAAATCTTTTATTCCTGTATCTATTAATATGTTAAATAGTAAATTATAGTCATTGTTATGAATGTATTTTATTATTTTGTATGTATGTATATTTGTTGTGTACTGTTGCAGCTATGAGTCCAAGACAAATTTCCTGAAAAGGACAATAATGTATATAATATACTATACTATAACTCCGGGACCTCTCTATGAACCATTCCAGCAGCTGTAGTGATGTAATACCCATTTGTTGTGCCAGTTCCTTTTCACCCTCGACCCCCTTCAAAACGGAATTGTATGAATCAGGGGTCCCTGACACCTTTGTCTTCGGTGGGATCATGAGGATAAGCTTCCTGTCCAGCCCCAGGCCCCTTGTCCTCAGCAGAGCACAGGCCGGCCCCCTCCAGCTGACATCCACTTTGTAAAGTAGTTGCTGTGCTGCCTTGACATGGAACGCTGCCACTCTACTCTCCAGGTCCACCAGGCCTTGACCCCCCTCCTTGACTGGTAAAAACAGCACTGCTGCCCTCAGCCAATTATGACCTGACCAGAAGTCCACCAGTTTCATCTGTATGTCAACCAGCAAACTACTGGGAGGTTTAAGTAGAGCCAGTTTATGACATAAGGAGGAGCCGCCAGGTTGTTGATGATTAGAATCCTCCCTTGGAATGACATTAGGGAGAGGAGCCACTTCCATCTTATCAGGCTCGTCCCCACTGCTTGGACGCTCCCTCCCAGGTCTTCTTAGCCCGTCCGTCCCTCTGATCCCAAGTGCACCCCAAGGATCTTGAGACATCTGTCTCATCCTTCACTATTATAGTGACATCATCATCATAAGCCGACAATGCTTATAACATAACATAGTCCCAAAACGGGTTCAATAGTCAGGGTGTAAAGTAGCCCTGATAGCGGACACTTGGCGACTGCCCCACCTGGATTGGGGTACTGAGCCCCCCCCACCTTAACCATGCAGGATGCCCCGGCATACAGCATGTTATCTCGAGCTATAAAAATTTCCCAAGACCAAACCCAGACATTACCTTAAATAGATACCCATGATCAACCCTGTAAATAAGCCTTTTCTCCTTTTCCTAGGGAGACCAGACCAAAATCCAGCTGTGACAGCCTGGCCAGGTCCATCATGTCCCTTAGTACAAACAGACTGTCCAAAATTGTACGACCTGGCACACAGTACAGTACGTTTGATTCCTGTGTACAATTGAGTCCAAATGTGATTAGAGTCTATTAGCGAGGACCTAGGCAAAGATCTTATAATCCATGGACAACAGTGCCACAGGCTTCTAGTGTGGTGGAATTTCCATATATGATGCATTATACTTTTCATTAAATTTGTTTGGACCAATAGGATGCCTTATATCTACACCCTGAGTGTCACGTTGAAGTATTGAACAATATATTAATTATGTAATCAATATATTAATCATGTGTTTAATCAAATGATATGTTAAACAATACATTATGAATGACAGTGTAATCAGCACAACCTTTGAGTATTATGAACATACCTATTGTGGAAACATATGAGCTGAAAACACATGTATTGAAATACTATTAGAGCCTGTTAGAACTAAAGGAGGTCTGAAGGCCCTCACTGATTTTGTAGACAGTAGAATTATTAATCTGTTATGAGAACACCTGGTAATGCAATAGTATCAAATCACAATGGTGCATTTTAATACCCTCAAGCAGGAGGCCTCAAGGCCACAAGGCCTCAGTAGAACTGTTGGGAGTAAACAGGCCTGAAAGCTCCATTGTTTAAGGAGTTCTGGGTTTTGTGCCACCAAGTACATCATGGGATGTTACTGTCAAGGACATCCGAGAGCACGTGTACACACGTGTGACTCATTAACATAAATTAACATAAAGGGATGACCAATTACATCATGGTTTGAAACAGTGAAAGTCAATGGTTGAAAAGGTCACGAGGTTGGTCAGGGCCGCCCCAGTAATTATCATATGGGTGGGCATAACTGATAAGGGTTCATATAAAATGGCTGTACAACCTTAACGTCTCTGGTATTCTTCTGGTATTCTTTGGGTTATCTGATGCTGAAGATGCTCGGCTTTATGTTTGCTCAATAAAGTATTTTTTAATCATAAGAACTGCTGTATGGAATAATTCTTTGAACTTGGAATATTAATATTTCTCTATCGTAAGGATTATTTTCCACTACATTAGTTCTTCAAGTCATTTAAATCCCCATTTTTCATCAGGAGAGTTAAAACCACTCTCTGGTAGCCCAACAGTAACTCCCTAAATACCGTTACTGGCGAAGCCCAAATGTGTTTCCTCCAGATAACAGTCCTTTGGCAAAGTTTGTTGTACAGTTCCAATCCACCCCTAAGACAAGAATGCTGTGTTTTAAAACCAGCTGTCCCTCACCCACCCAGACTGAGCTGGCCTCTCGACCTATAGTGGGTACGTACACATAAATAAAAACAATGTCGGTAAGTTCAGCTTTAACCACCAACAATCTGCCTCTACACACATGCTTAGAAAGATAACAGTCCATTGTCCAGGCCTGGGGAAAAAAGTACAGCTACCCCAGCCTTAGTGTTAGTTCCATCCCACTGCTATTCCAGCACTAGTGTTAGTCCCATGACACTGCTATTCCAGCACTAGTGTTAGTCCCATGACA
>JACXGM010022902.1:0-16473 GCA_016801145.1 Umbra pygmaea | reverse complement strand
TATTCTGTCTTGGATTCTCCCTTGTACTTTTGCCTGAGCCTTTATTGATTTACCCTGCCTGGATTTTGACACCGTGTTGAGCCTCCCGATTTTGTACCTGTATACCTTATTCCCTGTGTAACGAACATTGCCTGTTGACTACTGAGTAAAGCATTGCCCTATTTATTGGAACCCTGTGGTCTGAGGCTCAATCATTACACCAGCCTTCTGAACAGGACTCCTGAGCTGATTCGCACGGGCTGAACCTGGAGAACCATCCCTTACATGGTATTATTTCAACATATTTAAGTGGCAACGACGAGATGAGCGCTTGCGCTCTGGGGTTTAAATCAAGTAATTTGTCTCACCTATGCATTTTTTTAAAGTCTCTTCCTGTCACAACTCCTTTTCATCCTCTTCTGGGCAGACGAGAGAGATTCCCCTGCCAACGCACACACGTCATGCAGCCTCTCATGGGTCTTGACTACATAGTCCAACACGTTCCTCACAGTATTTACTGGGTTGGGATTCACCATTTGCTCCTTCAGTACCTTTGAAGGGCCTCTCACAGAATGCCCAAACACCACGTCAGCTGGACTGAACTGTAATGCTTCTCGTACTCGTATGGCAAAAAAACAAACAGCACCCATTTATCCAAGTCTGATTTTGTCTCCAAACAGCATTTCTTAAGCATCCCTTTTAGAGTTTGGTGCCATCTCTCTAGAGCATCTTGGCTCTCAGGATGGTAAGCACTTGACGTACAATGTGTGATAGCTAGTGTTCACATAACTGCTACAAACAACTTCGACATAAAATTGAAGCCTTGATCGGATTGTAAAACTTCAGGAAGTCCGAAAGTTTTGAAAAACTTTATCAAAACTCTAATCACTGCTATAGCAGTAATTCTACAAAGAGGGATTGCCTCTAGGCATCTTGTTGCACAAAACATGGTTAATAAAAACAGATTTCCTGACTTTGTTTTCGGCAGGGGTCCAACACAATCTATGATGACCTTTTCAAAAGCTTGTCCTACTACCGGTATTGGGTAGAGAGGAGCACTGGGAATGGTTTGATTGGCATTTCCCGTCATCTGACACACATGATATGTTTTGCAGTAATTGATAATGTCGGTCTTCAAACCAGGCCAAAGTAAATGCTGTAAGACGTGGTTATAGGTTTTGGTGATACATAAGTGTCCCACCCATGCATAATTATGTGCGAGTGACAGCACCTGCTTTCGAAACTGGGTAGGTAACACCACTTGATATACAGTATGCCATTCCTCATCTAAATGGTGGGCATTCCATTTCCTCATTAAAACCCCTTTTTCTATGAAATCTGTGGTTTTCCTATCACTGGCCTGTTGATGGATTTATGGACACAAAACATTTATCAAGGCTTTCGTTCTGTTCATGTTTAATCACTATTTCAGGTGTGACAATTTTCCTAACTAGACAGACCTTTTCTGGACTGAACAATGGAGAAATATCAACAATCTTCCCCATTTGGCACACTTGTTTGCAAGTCACAGCACACGCTGGGAACAAAGGGGGGTCTGTGTTTTGTACAGGGTCTAAATAATTTAAATCAGGTTAATCTAATACCTCCAGCACTTTACCTCCGGCCAGATCGATGCCCAAAATCCGAGCCACTCCTTTGACTGGCTATTTGGGCACAATCCTGACACGGACATGGCCAGATACCAAGCCTGAAGACAGATATATCCAATGTAAAGGTACGGAAACTGTCCCCATTTCAATCTCTTTTATTAATACATGAGATCCGTCATATGACTCAGAAGACCAGGGCAGCAAGTCAGACAATATTAACGTTCGTGCTGCTCCTGTGTTGTGTAGCACTTGTATTGGCTGCCTGTTGGCTTTTCCTTCACTAAGAGAAACCCAACCCTTCTAAATGAATACCCACTATCTGGCTCCTCAGAGCGCACAAAACCAATTCTCTGATTGATTACAAGGGGAGAGGGGTGGCTTTGGTTTGTTCTTAAGAGTTGGACATTCTACAATTAATTGGCCTTTCTTATGACAATAACATTCCCTCTCTTCGTTCCTAGGTCAGCTGTATAATAAGATGATTTAGCCACTTGTTGATCAAATGTCCTGTTCACATACTTCGACACAGTGAACACAGTCTTATGTGTCAATGCATATTCATCTGCCAGGACTGCTTCCTGTGCCAAGTTTGCCACCTTTTGTTCATTAAGATGTATTACAATCTCAAAGTGATCTCACCAAATTCCGTCAAATAAACACAGACTCTTAACTTCGAAATCCATGGCAGTTTCACGGAATCGTATGATGACGTAGCAGAGTATATATAGCATAGATTTTGCAGGTTGGTAGGATGGAGATGGTGGGTGAGCATATAAACATGCCACTCACATCCCAGAGATTGCGAGTTTAAATCCAGGTGGACACTTTGTATACATTTTGTTTTGTATTCCAGCGCGATACATATGAGTTGCAAATGTGCTTTTTTATCCTTATTTTCCTCACTGTCACCAAGTTTCCAAAAAATATATTACAACGTAATACATGTTACATGGATTAACAGCAAGGTTTCTTAGTGGTTAAGGTTACGGTAAGGGTTTGGGTAAGGCTTAGATCAAATTAACAGCAAGGTTTCTGAGTGGTTAAGATTAGGATAAGGTTTTGGGTAAGGCATAGATTGAGTTAACCGCAAGGTCTGACTGTGTGCCCATCGCAGACTTTTCTGTGAAACTGCCATGGATTTTGGTCCATGTTCATTTCACAGAATTGTCTGCCATTCCGTGAAACTTCGACACATATTTAACCCCAGTGTTTCATTCTCCCTCTGTCGTTCATTGTTTCTGTACAGGTATGTGGGTACTTTTGTTCTTTGTAGTGGATGTTTTTAGTTTATACAGATGTTAGTGTTCCTTAGTCTTGTTCTTGATGTCATGTTTTATATGGTTTGTTTAGTTCCTCATGTTTGTTCTTGTGTGTGTTTCTGTACAGTTCCTTCCTCCCAGTTCTAATAAATGTCCAGATTTGATTGAAGACGCTCCTGTCTCCCAACTCTTGTGAAACTGCGACACCGACATTTGTCTTTCCTCCCTGAAGGTGGCTTTCAGAGGCTAGGTCCGAGGCATTTTCTACAGTTACAGTATGCACCGAATAGCCTAATAACTTGCATCCTTCCCTCGTTCCTGTACTTAAATGTGCCCATTTCCTTGAGGATTCTAATATTTTTTACCTATAATTTTACAAATATTAGGCTACATAACAATGAGAAAAACGATATCGCATTTCGCCATTTGAACTCTACTGGACAACTGCTGAGGAAAATAGTTTTTTTCAATAGCTAACGGTGGCCCCGTATTTGGAATGATGATGCATTTTAGGCGCATTTAAATTGCTTTTCTTTCTTTTTTAAATAGCAATAAAGACAGTTTTACAGCTTTATAAGCATGGTCTCTGAATGACGAAGTAGACTGTCATCATCATCAATATGAAATATGTATAGGGCTAAACATTTCCATTGAAACATTTACCTGTATCAGATTTACAACTATGGCCATATATTGCTAATCTGTAAAGCGGAACGCTTGCATAACGGCAGCATAACGCTCTTAAATGTGGAGGAAGTATCGACTTGAAGTATCTGGCCTTTTCCACAAGTACAAGTACGAGTACTTATGCCCAGTATCGGGCTGATAACAAGTACTGGTATCGGTGTCGGCCCATCCCTAAGGCCCTGCTAGTAAAAATATATAAAAATCCATCAAACTCACAAAAGCTGTTCACTATTTGAAAACGAAGACCATCCTTCCTTCTCTTATAAAAATACTTCTATGATGCGGTTGTACAGCACATCTTTGCATTAAGTTCCAATAATAGATCTTGCCCAGTGCTGAGAGTTGATCCTGCCCAGTCCTATATTCACCACCAACGCTACTTTGTCACCTCCATCTGCCATTCTGCTAAAAGTAAAAATCTAACTATCTAAAAATTGAAAGTTTAAAGGAACCGGAGACAGGTAAGCTAAGCTAGTTCTTGTTCGGATGGCAAACTTTTTTTACATTTTTTGTTGAACTTTATTGAACTGTCACTCCTATCAGCAACAGAAACGATGCTGACGTAATGCTTGCAGAAATGCTTTACTTGGTCAAAGAACACACCCAATATGGTAAAGTCGAAATCTGATTGGTTAAAAATATGACAGTCAACAACATGGTCCTAATGGGCTTCAACAGCAGACGGTATTCACTCGGAATTCTGAATGCCCCAGTCTACCCCGAGACAACACAGATGAAAAGATCTTATTGGATAAAAGCTTTCATTTATATGAGCTGCGCTAAAAGCAAAGCAACTGAAAAGAGCGTACTGTAGCAATGAAATTACCTTATAGAATAATATAAATTAACTTTGTAAAATGTATATAGTGTTAATGAAAAAATATTCAAGAATAATGTATGTTAAATATATATTCTGACTAGCTTTGGGCCTGCAGAGAAGGCTTTGCAGGCCCTGACTGTCCACCACTGGTCATACTGTATACTATCCTCTATTGACAGGGAGGCTACCACGTCCTAGACCTTCCCAGTCAGCTTACATTGAAGCAATAGAGGCCTCTTTAGGCCAGTGTAGCACAATTGCTACATGCTCAAAAGCGGAAAAATAAGAGTCCACCTCTGAGTCGCGGAAAGGAGGGACCACCGCAATGTTCCTCCCCATATCAAAATGGCATTCTTTTCCTACTGGTGGACGAGCTACACCAGCCTCAAGCTCCATCTGCCATAGGTGAATCCTGTGTCCTTATCAATTTCTATTCTTTTTACCTCCAACTCCTTGTTGATTTTCAAAAGTTCTAACTCAAATTTATACCGTCTTTTCTCTTCCCTCTCCTTTAGATCTGCCTCAAGACGGGTGACACGAAGCCTGAGCCGAGCTGCCTCCACCGAGGCACCAGACACAGGAGAGGACGGGTCAAGCTTGGGCAGGGTTAAAGTTGCCTAAGTGTCATCCCACACACCATCCTTTGACCGTGCGTGTGCGAGACCCGTTAACACCTCATCCCCAGACCCATCAACTTTAACCTCAGCCACATCCTCATCCTTTGATGTCAGAACTTCTTGCCTAAATAAATTATCCTGAATTTTTATCATCTCAGCCTTGAGAGTTTGTTTAGCTACAACCTTTTATAGTAATTAGCAATTGCAATGAGGTCTGCTTTATGCAGTTTTAACAATGTGTCATAAGAGGATTTCTCAACAAACAACTCTACTGCTAACGACACCATTCTGAACACTAATGAGTAAAACACCAAAGGCACAAGGACTAACAATGGCAAAACAGAACAAGACCTAACTGGTCCTTACTCACACCCTAACACCACACCTCCATCACCAACCACATAGATATCCGAGCAGCAGGGATTGACATCCCGGACGAGCCCCTATTTTCTACGCATTGCTCCGGTGAGGGGATGTGAAACCTCACCACTCAAGGACTCCCTGCGGACAGCGAAAGAGGTATGTAGTTGTGGGTGCAAGCAAGGACACAGAGACAGAGCGTAACGTTAAATAAAGGCTATTTATTAAGTAGGTTCAGCTGAAAATAATGTGTGGTCATTAGTAAATCACAGCCAGATAGATCAAATCTCAAACATGCATAATTCTGTCCTTCTCTATTGTGATGCCTATGAAATCAGACAGGAAGTAAACAAAACATTTAGCATGTTTCATTCCTTGGAAAAACACATTCTGACATGATTACTGAAACAAAGGTATTAGAATGTACTTACAGATTACTAATGGAATTATTAAAATGGTGTCATTTGAGTAGTGAGAATTTATTCGATATTTGTTTTAAACAAATTGTAGGTGGTTTATGTTAGTTGATATTAATTATTTTGTTGCAAGTTGATAACCAAACAGTCTATTAGCTTATAACTGAAATGGTAAACATGAAATCATCTGAATGTGGATGAGTAATAGCTTTGTTTAAATGAACATTAATGTTAACATATACTTATACATGAAAATATCTCCTGGTGCCCTATCTTGCACCTTTGCTAGTTTAAGACCGACGCAGTTGTCCGCAGTTGTCAATTTCCTGTCCAGGCAACTGTACCATGACATGGCTCCATGCCCTTCACCAGTGCCACCTGCAGCTGTCCAGGAGTAAGCTCTGCCCCCTTCACCAGAGCTAACAGCAGCTGCCAAGGCCCTGGCTCTGCCTCCATCACCAGAGCAACTAGCAGCTCCCAAGGTCATGACTCTGCCTTCCTTACTGGTGCCACTTGCATTGCCAGTGCCTGCAGCTCCACCTCCTCTGTCAGGACCTGCCCCATTGCCTACACAGCCGGAGTCTGCAGCTCCACTTCCTCAGCCGGGACCAGCTCCACCCTGTTTTTGTTAACCAGCTGTGTCTATCCTGGTGGCGGCTGCCCCGCCTTTCCCCCCTGTGCTGTCAATGCCTCACCGGGTTAATTTTCCTTTGGGCATTACTGTTATCTGTGCTATTAGGTGACCTACTGGTCTTACGTTTGCTTTGTAACATGTTCTAAAATAAAATGAGTAACGTGGAACTCCTGTGTTCTCTCCACCATAAAATTAAAAGGTTAAGAAAATGCACACCTGTATATGCGATGTGCTGGGTACTGGAGGTATACTAATAAGGAAAAGAAGAGTCGCACACTCTATGCTTTGATGCAAGGAGAGTTTAATGAAATCAATGTTTTGCAGGCAAGCTACCTTCATCTGGGTTTTTTCTCCGCCATAACCAACTGTTAAAACCTGTTCATCCCGAGGGTACCTAGTACCGGGACCTTTTCGCGCACGTCACATACATTGGTTAATTACATATTGTAAACATGCGCAAAACCGGTCATGTTATATACTGCTAGAACGGCAAGGATCTCATCTGTAAATCTATCCAAACTGTTTTTGCCAAAAGCAAATAATATAGATGCATGGATTGCATAAAGTCGCAACAACAAAATTGAATATCACATTTTCGGCACTGCTAATGCAACATATATGTGATCAATAAACAAACATTTCTCAACATAGCTACACAACCAATACAGCAATCGAAAGCCACTATTCAGCCCTTCACAAAGATGCCAAGCTTTTTGTTGTAGTCCTAACAGGCACGAAACAGTCCAGCAATATATCAGCAAAAACTATTTCACATTTTGAAATCAATACAACAACTTTTCCCTATATTGTATGATCTTTTATTGTAAAACGTGGTTTCTGGTCAACTAATTCCACTTGGAAAGTTATTTCAATGCCTTATAGACATTCTGGATTAGTTTAGGCTTCTATACATTGTGCATAATACATAATCACACTGGTTTGAACTTGACTGCCTGTCGACGCTCAAAGCACAACATAAGGTCTCTCTCCCCATCTACTGAAAAAATGAAGTAACACATTGTCCTAAGGTGTTTTTCACTCTATTCCGGTGAGAAAGACCTTTCCATAGAGTCGTCAAATGTTAAATCAGAACAGGAAATATTTAAATGCGTATCTGTTCAAAGTAAGTTCTCTGTTTTGTTCAGTTACGCACGCTTTGCGCATTGTGGTTGTAGTGCTCTCGGTTTTTGACGGATTACAACATAATTTCTCAACATGGCAGGTTCTAGCAAGAAGTATTCAGTTACAGAGGCTTTGATACTACTAGCAAAGGAAAATTGGACTGTAAATATTCTCCTTGACTGAGATTCTGACGATTCCATTGGAGTTACATGACGAACCATTTCAACAACAAATGAAACAACATGAAACCACAGAGCACCTGTACACCCCGAATGCCGCATCAAAAGGGTATGTTATGTTGTTATTTCATTATATTTATTATGTCTTTACATAAACATGTTATTATTTATTACTTCAAATACTGTTTTACTTGTGTATTATCTGAGCACACAACTAGTTAGCCGCTAAGCTAAGCTTAGCCTTCCTGCAAAATGATCATTGTATTATGATTTGTTATGCTACCGGTTCCACACAAAAGCCCATACACTAAGTGAACACATTTATTACTGTATTATTTTTACATTTAGTCAAAATAACATGCAATATGTTTGTTTTATTTATATAAATAAATAAGTAAATTCAGATGATGCATGTTTTGATATAACGTAACTTAGTGTAATGCTACAGCATTATGTATTGTATCAATACAGAAATATTTGCCACGCTTCTAGCTGAGTGAAATCCTTTGTTTACTAAGCTAGGCCTGTAATAACAACGCTATGCCTGTAATAACGACGCTAGGCCTATAGTAACGATGCTAAGGCCTGTACTAACATAGTTGTTTTATAGTGTAACAACAAACAGTCTCTACTAATACTAAAGGTGTTTTGTATGAATTGAAAAATATTTGCCACACTTCTAGCTCAGTGAAATTCTTGGTATACTATGCTAGGCCTGTAATAACTACGCTATGCCTAAAATAACAACGCTAGGCCTATAGTAATGATGCTAAGGCCTGTACTAACATAGTGTTTGTTGTTACACTCTAAAACAACTATGTTAGTACAGGCCTTAGCATCGTTACTATAGGCCTAGCGTCGTTATTTTAGGCATAGCGTAGTAAACAAAGGATTTCGCTGAGCTAGAAGCGTGGCAAATATTTTTCAATTCATACAACACACATTTAGTATTAGTGGAGACAGTGTTTGTTGTTACACTCTAAAACAACTGTCTCCACTAATACTAAATGTGTGTTGTATGAATTTAAAAATAGTTGCCACTCTACTAGCTGAGTGAAATCCTTTGTTTACTAAGCTAGGCCTGAAATAATGACGCTAGGCCTGTAATAACATAGTAGTTTTATACTGTAACAACCAACAATGTCTCCACTAAGTCAGACAAATACCAATAAGAACATGTTTATTACTGTATTATTTATACATTCAGACAACACACTGTGAAATGTGTATTATACAGTGAAAAGTGAATTTTAGTCATATTTGTCAATGAATGAATGTGTTGGATAGTGCTGGATAGTAATAAGAACAATTTCAAAAGCCTGGTTTTGGGGTACAAAGTGCATATTTTTTATTGCTAAATCACTGAAGGTCACCATATATGTATATAGTTTTAAGATGTTTACATTTTTTGTTTTTAAGTTGTTATCTTTTCAATAAATCTGCCCTTTTTGGAGTCAAACTTTACAATAGAATGGTTTATTTCAATGGGAACATAGAGGTCTGGGTAAAAATGTAAAACCAAGTCAAATTAGATGTATGTTGATGGAATGTACACATATAGTGATATTTTAGTGAAATGAAATTAATTTTGCTCTCTGGTACCTGATAAAAGTCAAATGGCACTGATGGTGCCCAAATGTGTCCAAATGTACCCAAATGTCAAAATTTCAAAGGCCGCCTAGGACCCCTTCAACTAAAACCATTATAACTTTTGTTTGCTTCACACTAATGACATCAAATTTCACACATGTACTCACCAGACATAGACATATGTTTCTAAAACTGTTTTAGAGCTGCTGATCCATGACCTTCATATATTATTATCTATGTAACCTGTTTTTTTCTAGGCAGAATTGAAATTTCCATAAATTTATTCTGTGTTCTACTTCTATGTACTCTGACACACTAGAACCCACATTAATACTTTCACTTCAGGATAAAACTCACATGTGTTTCCTTCATTTTGATACCAAGAATATGTTTATAGCCGTTGTAGTTTTGGAGATATACTCCATTAGATTTGGGCATGTTTTATTTCTTTCAAAACCAGAAAAAACGCTTGAACAGGAATGAACAGGTTAAAGTATATACCCCAACACTTTTACACTGGTTTTCAATACCTGGGTGCATGCCAATATGGATTTCACAGAGATTTTTACTATGGCTACAAATATTCCACAATAACAAAATAATAATTTAAACAAATGTTTTTGTCATTTTTGGCTATGTATGATATTATGCAGATTTCTTTTGTCTCAAAAGGTTAGTATGTAAATATCAACAAAGTGCAAGGCAGACACCAATTATTGAGGGTTAAAAGGGTGTTTGTAGTTGCTAAGTATGTGATGGCATGCGTCTGGTAGGGAAGGAGAGACAGCAACTATCTGGAAGAGAAGGAGAGGCAGCTATTGTCTTCAAGGGAATCAGAGACAGCTATTGTCTTTTAGGGCAGGAGAGACAGTTATTGTCTTGTAGAGAAGAAGGGACAACTATTTACTTGTAGGGACTAAGGGACAGCTATTGTCTGTAGGGAAGGATAGACAGCTATTTTCTTGTAGGGAGAAATAAGTAGATCCTTTTGGGAGATAGAGCACCTGTATGCACAACTTTTGGAGCAGCAATAAGACTGCACACGCAGAGCATGTATATCGTGACAAACATTTTGTGTAACAAAACAATAAAAATAGAGATATTAAGATAATTGTGTAAAAAATACAGTGAAATAACATTTTAATTATTGAGATAATAAATGGTGAAATATGTAAATACTGTTGCACGTAAAAAAGGGAGACTAGGTTTTTTGAGCATTAATTGGGCTGGAAATCTTTGCTTGACCTGGCAACCCTGGGGAACCAAACAATAAGCCACACTGAATACATATTCATTGGTCTTTTTACAAACTTAAAAACGTAAGTAGGTAATTAGATATTGTACTCTCCGCTTTATTACAACAGCAGTAATTATTTTAATGAACCCTTTTCATAATGTTGATGGTTTCCCCCAAAATTATTGTAGTGAACTTGTTTCTCTCGTCTACCTGGCGGAGTGATACACTTGACTCCGCAGTAGAGAGCCAAGAGATTCTAGGTTTTATGCAAGGGCAATACTCCGGAAGCGCACATATTTTCACAGTTGAAAATTGTTTGGTTGGCCAATCAGTATGGTAAATAATCAATGTTCCTATTATACCAATATCAAAAATTATATAGGCAGAAACTATTACACCCAGGTTTAAATAACCTATGTATCTATTTACACCCGGGATGTAAATAGCCCATGTTTCTATACTATTTGCACCGAGTTTTCCCATAGCCAACTACCAAAGCGCAAATACTTATACTATTAACACCCCAATACAATTTGCATTGACCTACATTTACTTTACTATTACATGGTAAGCACCCTATGATTAACAAAAAATGAATACTCTCATCCGTACCAATACCCATAAACTTAACCATGACCTAACAATAACACTAACCCCAAACTTAACCCTAAACTTAACCATGACCTAACAATAATAGTAACCCCAAACTTAATCATGATCTAACAATAACACTTACCCCAAACTTAACCTTAAACTTAACTATTCATCGAACCAATCATAGAATCAATCAATGCAACCATTGAGGCACATAGCTATCAACATTTCTTCCTTTGGCACCATTGATGCACGTCGCTATCCGTTATGCATTACGTAATTTTTGGGTGGGTGTAAATAGCCGATTAGCTGCCATGTGGCTGTTTTCACCTAGGTGCAAATAGACACTAATTTATATATGTAAAAATCTACTGCTTAACTGGGTGTGCCACACCCAAGCCCATCTCTGCTATCTGCCAGAGTGTGACAAAAATGTTAGGCCATGTTGTAAATGTGATGGCACATTGAATTTAACTGGGACTTAAGAGCAATTGAGTTGGCTATTTTTACTAAAAGGCCTTGGCACCATCACAAAACTCTCGCCTTGAAAACAAATGAAAATATTCTGTTTTACCATAAATTCCCTCGTTTCCATGTGACACAGGAGGAGATATGTATTATTTGTTTCTCAAAATTACAGACATGAATGTTAATCAAGAAACTTGCCCTATTTGTTCGAGAGACAAGTGGCCAAACTGGCAAAATGCAGTCAGAGGTTCAGGCAAGATAAACAATACACCATATAGTATATTATATCTCACAATATCACACATTATCAGAGTTATACAAAGTAAAATTACTCTTTTGGGTTTGACTTCAAGTTCAAAAGTTTGGGTATTTCCTAGTTAAGACCAAAATGAGCAGCGAAAGGGAGTTCATATCTAACCAGTGACGTATGACTTGACTAGAATAAATCATATAAAAATAGAATTATGGTCACTAGTATGTTTTGAACTTCCTTACCTGTTTTTTTAGATATAAATTGGAACTCAGCCAAGTACCCTTGTACATTTTACAACTCTGCACAGTATCCTGAGAAGTTACTCCTTAATGTTTCCAGTCCCCATCTCACTATGTTAATTGTAGAAGTCAACATAGGCAATTCAACTGCACCTTGACCATCACGTACTTAGTAGTCTGTTATTTTCCACATTAAGCTGGTTTCTAGTGCTCCCCTATGGAGACCCTTTTTAATGTAGCCATGTTTACAATAATCAGTTCTAAACGTGTTGCATTCATTTCTTTTCGCAACAGCTGGAACTAGCTGAAGTGTCTGAGCTAAAAGACTGCGTCTGAATCCTATAGGATTAAATGATTACAGCCACTAAAATTAACAAATCATTAAAACATAGCAATTTAGGAGTGGAGAACTCCACCCACACTCAACCACATTTCATTCCCAGGTTATGGAGGCATTTGGAAGGAGTGTAGAGCTGATGTAAGACCAATTTTGTCCTGCTGAATGAAAAAAAACATCAGAGATGGAGAGAGATAAAGAGAAAGTGGATATAGACGGATGTAGAGGGTATGTAGGGATGTAGAGGGACGGAGTGGTGTCATTTACATTTGATATGTGTTTGTGTCATCAGTATTTTTTAGTTAAAGGACATAGCAACAACAACCCAACAAGAACAAACAGCTAATATCAATGAATAGAGGTTTCCAGATGAAAGCATGAAACAAACAAAATAATACCAGAAATATGTAAACAGAAAACTCTGGAAATTCATTTTAATTTCCCAACAGACAGACCAGATACGGTAACAAGTATATTTTATATTGTTAAGAATTACCCCCGATGAGACAATAATCATACATGAGGGTACATTGAGGAGATAACACAGGAACAGGCTAGGTCCTTATCTGTGCTTAGAATGCCATCTAGTGGTATAGTGTTTGGTCAGGACATATTTTGGTAAACTAACTGTAAACTGCATGGTTCTAGCTTTAGTGATAGTGGGAAAACAGGTTGGGACCAGAGTTTTGTTTTTACAGCTATGCCCTGTAAAAATAATAAAAAGTAATGATTGAAAACAGAAAATAATTAAGACAGAATTAATGTAGATTAAATAGAAAAAATAAAAAGTAAACGTTCACAATATCAAACATATTAACAGAAACGGAAACGACAAATATGCCTACAGTCAATAATAAATCGATTATTAATTATTTAAATTGTCCAACAGGAACTAAAACATCCATATCAGGATCTTTCTGTAAATCATTCCAGGAATGAGGGGCATGGTATATAAATGTTTGTTTCCCCAACAACAAGAAATACAAATGTTTTTTTCAAAAATTTGTTTATTGAACTATGAATAAATGAAGTAATATAACTGTTATAAGACACAAGGCTAAAACATATTTTGAAGTATTTTTTGAGGTGTCAATAGCTTTGTGTCCCTAAAATGTACAGTAAGGCTAATCCAAAATGCTAGATCATTGAAGGTAAAAGAGGCATAAGCCAATGTTTTGTTTCAAATGTGTAGGACAACTAAATGGCCAAAGAAGATACAGGGGACTAACCAGAATGTGTATTCCTGAGAACTGGAGTAGTGATTTAGTGAGCTCTGTCATAGCATAACTTGAGGAAATTGTGTTTCATCCACCAATTCAGATTTAATCCTGTCTTATCAACCAATTATTTTAAACTCTGTCATATCAACCAATCGGATTATCTTCTTGTCACTATGGCTTGTGCCTTTGCAGCAGTGCTTGACTTGGGATCAAATAAGTACAGGAAGTGTAGTTTTACAATTCACACAGACTATGTTTATTAAAATGTAGGGGTTGAATGATTGTCCCATTAAAGTAGCCTATCAAATATAGGTAATTTTCAGTTAAGGCCTTACAGACGTACACAGTTTATAATGCATAACAACATTCAATGTCAATAGTTGAATAAAATGTTAGCTCAGTCTATAATATCTAGCCAGGTATAAAACCATAAAAACACTGTTTTGCTAGACTGTTGCGATACATAATACAGTCTGTGGAATTGCAATCATGCGCAATGGCACATCAATGAGCTAATGTCATATTGGCCATACTCTCTGCAGCCATGCTCTCGACACCACCTAAACCGCGGCCAAGTCAAGACCAAGACCGGAGCAAATCAAGTCTGAGTCAAGACTCATAAATAAGTCAGCAAAGAGCTCATTAATAAAATATTGGTATTAATAGCATATAGTACACCTTTTCTGGGGCCCAGTCTGAGTTTTGCCTGATCTCATGACACGGTCAGGTAGAATCTTTTCATCCTGGTTTAAATAAATATATAGTTGTAGATATACATAAACATTTGAGTAGACTCTTATCCAGAGCAACTCACATAAGTAAATTAGGGTTAAGTGCTTTGCTCAGGTAAGATTTGCTAACTTTTCCAAGCATCTACCCTACTGTCCCTAACATCCCACTGACAGTTCACTCAGACTCTCGCACTCACAAAAAAATGTCCAATAAAACTGAGACTGTCAGTCTGAATAATGAGAATGATGACTGTCAGTGTCAGACACTGGACATTCCCTACCAATAGGTGTTTTTGTATCTCCGCTGTTCGTCTGTCTGGCTTTTCGTGTTAGGTTAGTATCATGGAAATGTTATATCGAATCTTGGGTTTCTTATATATACCGCATTATTATTCAAATTGGAATTAAGTTTCTTGAACTTTAAATATATCGTTTTTCAATCAAACTCATGGATGGTATTTTTTCTCCAGGCACTTCGGAGTGAAATTTGAAATCAATCTCAGACACCTGTGATGATTAGTTTGCCAGGTGAGCCCAATTAAAGGAAAACTACTTAAGAAGTATGTTCCACATTATTAAGCAGGCCACAGGTTATAAGCAATATGGGGAAAAAAGGATCTTTCTGCTGTGGAAAAGCATCCAATAGTGCAATGCCTTGGACAAGTGTCACAATTGGTGTTGGGTGTGTAGAAAGGAACAGAGGCCAGAATATGGGAGGAGCGTTCTTGATGTTTAATGAACAGGATAATCTGGAAATATTTCTGAGCTGCTATTGTTCACGTACATTGTGTATTGGAACTGCACAACTTCTATATATTACATACATGTGCTCTCACGCGGCACAAATGTGAAAGTAAAATACAGAGTACGCCTGGTTCAAACAATGACGTATACATATTATATGACACATAACGAGGTGAAGACTCAATCAAATATGTACACTCACGAAGTAGTACAACAGCACAGGACTCAGGATGGAATAGAATCTCCATATCTTCTCTCCTCCATGACAGGAGGAGTAGCAACTCACAATAGCAAGCGCTGACCATTCCGGAACACTGGGATTAAATAAGCATCTTAATTACTCATTGCTCGCCGGTGGGGATATTTACCCAGTACACCATTCATGCGTAATGAGTAACCATGTCACGTGTCGGAAACAAGCAGGACACAATTGCAGGCAACAAAGATTTAATCCGTAACACACAAGGAGTTCAGGCTGGACAATAAAAATAGAGGTAGCAGTATTCTAGAACATGGTAACAGTGGCAATAACTGACACCGAGGTGATCACAGGACCTGGCTTAAATACAATGGTGATGACCAGATACAGGGCACCTGTGTGCAGAACTATAACAACCCCATAGAGAAGGCTAGGACTCTCCCATGCCCTCTATGTACCTTACGCCTGCCTTGCCTCTACAGAAACACATATAACTTAAATAACGGGTCCTAGCCCTGTATGGTACACTAACAACGGCCTGGGAACTATAGTGACGACGGTATGCAAACAGGAAGGACGAACAAAAACATCATGCATAACACTGAATACAAACACAGGGGGGCCAAAACATAACATAAACACAAGAATGAACCCAACTATACAAGAACTCCATATCTCAGTCTCTACATCAAAGCCCGCCCTGGGCCGGATGTGACAAACAAAGTGCCTACCACTCTCCCAGTGCTCAGAGGTTGTCGCATTTCACAAAACACATACACAAACACAGTTTAAATAATAATACTAAATACATATAACAAATAGTCCATCACACCATCAGTTCATCTAACATGACAGTCAAAGTCAAAGTCAAAGTCAAAGCTGTTTATTTGTCATATGCATCGAATGACATCACATCATCCTATGCAGAGAAATTCTTGTGACATGGCTCGACACATCTACACAGTGGGCTTAAAAAATGTATATACAATATGAAGAAATTTTAAAACAATAATAATAGTAATAATAGTAATGAATAATATAAATATGGCATGGAAATTCCTTTTTAAAGGTGCATTGAATGGGTGGATAAAGTGACCAGAGGATGACAGGGACTCAAGAAATGATTTGTAATCAATGTTCCATGTTAAGCAGCCGAATGGCCTGCGGAAAGAAACTGT